>VFFE01008751.1:2942375-2997104 GCA_008921705.1 Burhinus oedicnemus
AGAAGGGCAGCGACAGGGAGGGGGTCGGGGGTGGGGAGAGAGGGGTGAGTCCGAGAGGATTTGCACCGACACCCGGCCGGGGCAGCGGGTGGGTGTGGGGCCGGGCTGGAGAAAGAAGGGCACGGGGAAGGGGCACGACAGACCTCAGCCCTCAGGGGGCGGGGGGGGGGCAGGGGAAACCAACCCGGAGCTCTGCGCCGCCGGCGGGGGAAAAGCGAGGTGTCTTCCTCCCGGCTCCGGCCTCGCTCAGCCTGGCCTCCCCGCAGCAGCCCGCGCCCGTAAAGTTACTCTAGTGGTAGCTCAGCCTTTTGGTCTCGGCGAGGAGAGGAAGGGGACCCTCTCCCATCCCATCCCATCCCTCCCCTCCCGTCGTCTCCCACCCCACTCCATGCCAGCCCTGCATATGCCCACCTTAAAGTTGCTGGAAGTTGACAGTCCGCATCCGGGATGCAGCTGGGAGTCCGGGCTGTTTCCCACCCCGCTCCTCCGGCGTGTCTCTCGCTCCTTTCCTGGCCACTCTGCTCCGGTTTAGTCCTGAGGAGGCAGCGAGCTGGCTTGGTTTTGGGAATCCTCTTGTACACCCCTCCCTTTTCCTCCGCGGGCTGAATCAGCTTCTTTTACACCACCGGCAGCTGGACCGTAGCAGAGGCTTGTTTGCTTCTCTGCAGCCGCGATGAGCTAAGTAGTTGCCTCCATGTCCTTCCTCTAACCATCTGATAGTTTTATGTGGTGACATGAGCAGAAAAGACCCCTGTAGAGGCGCTTCATTAATGTGCCACTTCTTTGCTATCATATGACAATCGCCTTGGGAGCAGGGGGAGGGGAGCGGGGAGGAGGGGGCTGGAGAGAAAGGCATAATCTGGTTTCATTTACACCTATTTACATGGACACCTTGGGCCAATGGGAATCATTTCCATTTGAAGACAAGGCGAGGGGTGAAAAGGCTCCGCCAGCGGAATTGCAGTGCGATGGTACCCGGTGGCTGGGGGGGGGGGGGGGGGAAAGGCTGAGTCCCCTTCCCGCTGCGGTCAGAATTGCGGTGCAAAATCCATAAGCAATGTAAATCTTCCCTGAATTGCATGTCTGTGGCGCCGGGCAAAACCACCTTTAAATGACTAAGTTATTACTTAGCCAAACATTGTGAAATGGTTTTTATGACAATTGACGATGATTTTTAAATTGCATATCCACAAGAATAATGGCGCGCACGTTACGGTTATTTCCCCTCTTTAAAAGCAAAGGTAATAACCGCTTGTGGAATTCAGGCTCAGGCAAACTTTAAGAGAAACATTTTCCTTCATTGTGTGAAGTCTTTAACGAGCCGGGATTTAATTAGGGTCAGAACTTTGAATGCTTGTGTTTTTCTCCCTGTTGGCAGGGGGCATGTTTGCAAACAGACCCGTAAGTCACCGCCGCGGGGCGGGTGGGGCGCTGCGAGTGTGTGGGCGCCGGGGCTCCGCGCTTTCCCTTCCTGCCGCCCGCCTCCCCGCCCGGCCGCCACCCACCGCGCTGCCCAGGGACGGGCAGGACAATTCCTGAGCCGGGGGGCTCTCCGCCCCCGCGGCCCGCCCGGGCCCCGGGCCCCGCTCCGCTGCCGGGCGGGACGGTGCCCCCCGCACACACGCGAAGCCCGGGCCCGTCTCACGGGGAAGGCGGCCGCCGGCACGGGGGCAGCGCCTTCCTGGGCCGCGCTCCGTCTCCAGAACAGCGGCAGGGCTGCCCGTCCCCTCCCCGGGGCCGCTCGGCGCGGGGCAGGGCGCGGCGGAGCGCAGCGCCGCACGCCGGCGCGGGGAGGGGAAGGGCAGGGCAGGAGTGCGACGGGGCAGGCCGGCGGTCACAGGCCAAGCGCCGGCTGCCTGTTCCGAGGCTGGCGGGTCCCGGCGCGTCCTTACAGTCGTTGACATCCTCCGCCTGCCTCAGCTCCCCGGGCTGCCACCCTCACGACGCGAGCAAAGCTCCCGTCTTCCCATCAACCCTCAGCTCTGCAGCAAAAAAACATATTAACCTTCTTTAATATTTCATTCCTGGAAGAGGTTCTTTGGATCTAACTTTAGAAAAAAATTCCCCGCAGCGATTTCTTCCCTTATATTTTGTCTCTTTCTTTATTATCGAGTGATACTGTAGTCATACAGCATTTAATCAGCCAAAGAGGAAAGAATTTGATAGAGGATTTTTTTTATTATTTTATTTTCCTTTGGCGAGGAGAGATTTTACATGGGAATAAAAGACATGGCGAATGGCAGAGTTTCTTGAGCTCTGAGAGCGAGACGTCTGTTCAGGGGAGAGCCCCCTCGTAGTTCTTCTGCTAGGAAGCGTTGCCGTCGAAGTTTGCTCTCTCTTGGGCCACGACCCGTAAAACCCACGCGCTGTATTTTGGGTGACGGCAGTTGCAGTCGGCAGGACCGTTTTCTCGTCGAGGTAGAATGACACTTTTAAGAAGCCCCCCTCCGGTAGCCGAGGGGGGCCGGGGCCGGCCCCGAGCCTGGCCCGCCGCTCCCCGCCGGCGGCGCGCAGCCGCCCGGCCCCGCGGACCTGTTGGCGGCCCCGCGCGGAGCTGCGCGGAGCTGGGCGGAGCTGCCTGGGTAAACTGCTTGTGTATTTCACATTATCATCCCGCTATCTGCAGGCAATGTAGATTTTCTAAAGATCTAATGAATAAACAACCAGCAAGTGCTGGCGGTGTAATTTACATTGTTAATGCCTACATGTGTATAATAAATATGCATTTGTATGTCTTCAAATAAACTCTTTTTAGTTTCTAACCTGTGGTGATTTTTTTAAAAGCTGTCTTTTCCAAGAAACCGATTTTCCTTTTCGTTTCCTGAGCTGGTAGGGAAGGAAGAGACCTAGCAAAGCGCTTGACGGCCGCCTGTCAGGGAGCGAGGGGGATGCGCGGGCGCGGGCGCAGCCTGCCCGCTGCTGCCAGCCCCGGCCCGCGGCGGGCGCCGCCGTCGCCCCCTCCCCCGGCGCGGGAGGCGAAGGCCGCGGCCAGGCAGCGGCAGGCACTCATTTCTGCGTGCAACTTGCCACGCTTTTAACAGCAGAACAATTTAAATGTACAATATTAGCTCACAGTATTAGTCTGGAGGTGCAAAGAACAATCCATTCAGAGACTGAGCTTCAAAGGCACCGGATTCCCCTCAAGGAAAAGTTTACAAATGTGGCTGCTCCCTCCCTCCTTCCCTGCCTCCCCCTCCTCCCCTCCCTCGTCGGAGGCAAACGGTTTTCCCTGAACGCCTCTGTAGAGGGCATCCCTGCCCAGATTTCTTCCACCTCGCCGTGCAAAGCCCGCTCCCCGTGCTTTGAACTGCGGAGCTGGGCTGTTCCGCGGGCAGCACCGCCGCCTGCCAACAGGCTGCGGGCCGCCCCGCGGGGCGCGCACTGACGTCGGGCAGGTGAAGGCGAAGCTCTCTTTCGCTGCCAGACCTGCAGGCTGAAAAGCCTGGCGCTTCGCAGCCCCTGCTGACTTCACCTTGGGAGGGATAAAGATTTTCTCCTCGTTTTTCGCTACAAACCAGGTGCCACTTCCTTACGCCGCTTGATGGCAAATGTCTCATCTTCAGCGAGCTGGATCTGGCATACATTATTTTAATTAAGTCTATGGCGATTTACTTTCCTCTGAGATCCATTCCACGGCGCAATTAGGAACGTATTGGTGCTAGCACATATGAATATTCAGGAGAGTGTCAATTAATTAGCAGACAGAGGAATCTCATTATGGTGCTCAAAACCCTTTTAGTGCTAAGCAGAATTAAGGGGGCATTTGCCAATGTGCTGGATTAGTGAATATTTTACTGCGCGCTCATTTAACTTCATTATCATAGCACTTACGCTACTCTCTGATTTTATTAATTAAATTGCTCATTAATTTATCCAGAAAGGGGGATAAAAGTTTTATGACGCCACAGCACTCGCGTAGACGTCTTAAAAACCCAGCTCCTGCCCTGCCCTGCCGCTCCGCGGGAAAGCGGTTCCCCGGGGTCGGCGGGCGCGCAGCCGCCCGCTCGCCCGCCGCCGTCCTGCACCCCTCAGCCAGGTGCATTTTTATCTCCCCTCACCCCAAGAGATAAGTCTAATGCGGCAATTAGTGCCGCTGCAGCAAAGGGGAAAAGGGTATCGCTGGGAATTTGAAGCACAGACTGCGGGTTTCATCTTTTTTTTCCGCTTAAATCTTCTCTCAACATCTGGGGAGCGGGAAAGCCCACGATGCGATTAACCCCTTAATCTCTGCACAAACTGCAGAAAGAAGAGGAATAATCTCCTCTGTCCTAGTACTCTGGACAAAATCGAATGCGAGCTCTTTCCGAACGAGACAGAGGTGTGACCTGAGCCGTTTCGCTGGCGGGGAGCGGGGAGTGCCTCCCCGGGGCCGGGCGCGCTGGCGGGGAGCTCGCGGTTTCTCGGCGCAAGCAGGAGAATTGCGAGGATCGGAAGGCAGCGAGCAAGATTACGCTCATTTTCTAATTAGTCAATACTTGAATTCTCATAATTTTTCCAAGGAGCATTGTATTAAGAGCAGCTATTTAAAAAAAAATGTCCGTGGGATATTGTGCTTTGCAAAAAACAAACAAAAATTCCCTCAGAAATGTTTAATATTAAATATTAATCGGATTTAAATTCAATAGCCGTATCTTGCGACAGTTATAGATGTGCGGGAAGCTATAGATAATCAGCCCTTGTGCATCTTCACACAGGAGGGATCGACCCGGTGTCAGCAGAGGCTCCGCAGAGGAAAGGGAGACCGATGGAAATGTGTTTAAAAAGTCACCTCCGTTTCAACACCGAGCGCGGAATTTGCCCGAAAAAGGTTAGAAAGACAAATATTAAATCTGCCTTCACAAAGGGAGCCGCTAAATAGATCCGAAATTAATATGCATGTAAAATTAATTAGCTGCATTTCATGACATCAAAATAAGTACCTGGGAAACAAGAACACCTTCTGGGCATTTGGCACCATATGCTAGAATTATAGTTAATTGACTAATTACATAAATTAGGCATTAATTTTACAACACATCAAGTATAAAAGATATCTCAATTAATTGCGCAGAGAGGAGAAGGTTAAAGGGGAGGCTGGGGCTCCGGCCGGGGCGGGCGCTGCGAGCGGTGGCCGGGGAGCCGTGGCCGGAGCCCGCCGCTGACTTCGGGCGGTCATTAGCGCGCGGAGACAGAAAGCTGAGTTCATTAGAATCAATTACACAGCTGCAGATTGATTAGCTCGTGCAGGGCGCGCCGTCCCGCCGCCCGCCCCCGCCCCGGGCGGGGACCGCCACCGCCCCAGCCCCGCCGAGCCGAGCCGAGCCGAGCCGAGCCGAGCCCGGAGCCCGCTGCCGCCCGGTGCACGGTACGGCCCTGGGGGGGATGCGCTCTCTCTGCTTTGACCCTGCCTGTTCCTTTAGGATCGAGTCCCCGGCTCTCCCCCTCACCCCCAAGTATTTTATTCTGGGAAGAAAGCTCGGTTCTGTGGAGAAAAGGTGCAGGGTTTGGTTGCCTTCCATGAAGTTAGTCAGATTTTCCCGTTATTTTTGCGAGAGCGGGATTAAATTTCAAATAATATTAAAAACTTGAGGTAACCAGAGCCACGGCATACTGTTTCTGTGCCTCTGAGGTATGAGGTGATGTTCTGCACAGACCCAGCGCCCTGGAGCCTCCTCTCCTGTTAGGGAGGCCGCCTGCAAACTGAGGAGCTGCCTGGCCATGCTGCTTTCCTCCCCTCAGAAGAAAAAGGAGTATCCAATTTCACCTGACTACCCAAAAAGGTGCTAGGTGCTATCTGCAGTTTGCCTTGTAGCTAACAATTTAAGCACGAGGGTGGTTGTGTTAAAATGCAGGAAGGATTTTGAGCTAAAGGGAATAATTACATCTTAAAAGCTTAAAATGGCAAAATTCAAACCAGTAAGGAAGCTCTGGGGACCAAAGAAAGCCCAGGCCATGGAGCAAGGAGTGGAAAGATTTTCATACTAGAAGTATTTGGGGAGGGACCAGTAAATAGTTTGCATTTACACTGGTGTTTGCCTAACACCACAAAGTAAAGAAAGAAACAAGTCCTATTCTGCAGCTGTTGGCAAGGTGACTGGTGAAGCTGGGGCTGGACTTGCCCCAGCAGAACAGGAGGCCCATAGCAGGCACCAGGCAGGCTGCAGGGAGGGCTCGCTTCTGCCTGTGTTGGGGAGGTGTGGGGGCTCTTTGGGGGTCTCCACTAGTTTCTTCTATGAGTCTGGCTTACTAATGTAAATAAAATTTGTCTTCCCTTCCCCTTTGTAAATATTCCGTAGGAAGTGGTCTGGTTGCGTTAGTAACAATATAGCCTGACTGCTGATGGGCTAGAAAAACAGATGAAAACCTGCCACACATCTATCTTTTTATTGAGACAAAATGTTCATTTTGATGTAGCAGTTTTGTGCTGTTGCCAGATGCTGAAGGTACTTGAGGGAGATGTTGACAAGTGGATAATTGTCAGCAGAACTAAAACAGGCACTTTGTTTACAGTTGAGCATGATTAATTGAGAGTAAATAAAACAGCAGCTCTGTTCATAAACTCTCTCAGCAGCTCAAGTTCAAAAACAGGCAGCATACTCCAGAAAGGAAGGCACTGAACCTGCCATCATTTTCGAGGAAGGGGTCGTACACCGGGCTCAGTAACTGAGCTCGATAATTGGAACACATGGTGCAGCGTGGGGCACCAGCCTCTAGGTTTCAAGCCACATGGTTTCCTGCTTGCTTTTTCTCTCTGCTGGTTTTTCTTTCTTTCTTTCTTTCTTTCTTTCTTTCTTTCTTTCTTTCTTTCTTTCTTTCTTTCTTTCTTTCTTTCTTTCTTTCTTTCTTTCTTTCTTTCTTTCTTTCGTTTTGGTTTACATGGCTGGATCACAAAGTGTTGTGGATCACAGATTAATTTAAAAAAGAGAGTTGTGCATCTGAATACTGGACACAGTCAACACGTTCAGGTAAAATGAGGGGACAAAACTGGCCTAGGATACTTCATCAACAGTAAAATATTAAGTGATACAGTAATCTTTCTTCCCACATTGTAACTTAAGGTTGTTACAGAATGCTTTATGCTTTATAGCAGTAGTGAGCAGCACAGATTAGTGCTGATGGTCAGTAAATGCCAAGTGAACTCTGCAGGTTTTTTTGTAAATCAAGATATGTTTCTATTTGTATCTCATATAGCAGTGCATATTTACCCAGAGTTGTACAGAAGGTGGCATAGTTAGTATCTAAGTGATACTTATGCTGCTCAGACTAGACAGATGCTGCAGCTCAACTGGAGGGTGGAGGGGAAATGGCTCTTGCCTCTTCAGAATTGTTGTTGTGTTGTTTCTGCCTATCTTTCTCAAAATTATCATTTCCCCTCTCTCGTTTGTGCTTTGATTCACTCTGAAGACACTTCCTGTGAATTATTCTTCCCTTAATGGACGCGAGCCCTACTAAGAGGCTGTTGTAGCAGCCAGCTTAGCCTCCCCAGTGCGTAGCACACTTTTAAGCAGAGTTATGAGCCTGTTCATCTGTATTCAAACTTCCTGCCTTGGTCCTGTCCTTGGGTGGCTAGTAGTTTAAGAATAGCATATCCATGCATATCCACCTCTTGCCAGTGGGCATTCAAATGACTGTAACTGGATTGCAGCTGCTCACAGCCTGTAAAGGGGACGCATGCTTGCTCTATCAGTGCTGAAAGAGACGTAACCTCTCTTATTGATGACTGTTGTATATTTCTTGTTGAATCAGTTTACTGCAGCATGCAGGCGTTTTCTTTTTTTGTACTAGCTCTATCCTACTGTCATTGACTTTGACTGGAAAGGGTCTGGTGACAGCAGTCTGTGCCAGCTTCCAAGGAATGCCCGTATGAGAGCATCTGTCAGTCTTAGGCCCACAGTTTAAAGGTGTGGTTCCTGGTGGCCCTGTTACATAGGGTTCTTGAGGAGTGGTTGGGCACTACTCGTCTATTACAGCCGTATCTGCTTTGAGAGAGGGGAAGACAGACAGGAATTCATAAGAGGTTGCATGGTGATATACATTTATCTGTCTTTTCAACATACAAGTAATGTTTAGTTATTATTTTGCACTCTGAAGGCCAGTCATGCCACCAGCCTCCTATCCAGGGATATCATTAGCACTGAGGGTGCTGCTAGTACAGCGTGTAGGTGTGATGTGGCTCCATCACCCATGCACAATGGAAGTGCTATGTCTAGCATTGCTCCTGGTGTTCACTGGCTGCTGAGCTCCTGTCCAAGCGGAACTGTGGGTCTTGGAGCCATGCCTAAGGGTATTTATTCTAGTTGGTCAATAGCTTGCCAGTAGGATTATTAACTAACTTACACTTAGATAGTTTACACTATCACAGCCAATATGATTGCTCTTTTTTGCTTTGAAGCCTTCTGTATCCTTAGTATTTCTCCAGTTTCTTGCAAAACCTTTCCCCTTCGCTTTATCTGTGCTCGTGGCTTTGCTCATCCCTTGTCTAGAATGACTCTTCCTCTGGAGCATATGCTTGTCTAAGCTGCACCAGTTGTTGCTTGCTTGTGCAGCTCAGAAGCGCCCCAGGATACTCCCCAAAGGCTGCAGCACTTCAAAGGAGATGCTGCAGGCTCATAGCAGCCAGAAAACAGGCGCTTGTGGTGCTCTTAGCCCCAAAGGTGGCTGCTGGCATGGATGTAAGAGGAAAAGCTCCTTTCAAGGAGCAGCTTTGGAGTTTCCTTCTGTAGGGGAGCACTGGGCACTTCAGGGACAAGGCAGCAAGCCAGGATCCTCTATGCAGGTTGTGAAGATCTTCCCAGAAGCTAGAGCAGCTGTGCAGGGAACTCCTGGGTGAGTCAAAGCACCAAGGAGGAGCCAGAGGGGAGAGTTTCCCTTGCAGAGAGATGAGACCATTGTCTGTTCTGCTGCTGGTAAGCTTTCCAGCCCCAAAGTTATTGCTGGCTTTTACTACCCTTAAGTCCACTGTATTACTTGTTTGGATGCTGGTAGGTGTCAGCTCTCCAAACACAAGGCCCCACTTATTTGCAAGACAGAAGGAAAAAAAGTGTTTTCCATACATATGTCAACTTTGCAAATGTCTGGTCAAGGACTGTCAGATGAAAAAGACTTCTGAGGTAAAATTCCTGTTGCCATACCTATAAGCCTAACTTACCTAGCACCTTTAAAGGATAAGTACTCTAATGGAGCCATATAACTTAAAAAAACCAGGGTCCAAGGCAGGAGGTTCTGCTTCAGCTGACATCAGTGGAACTGGTGTATTTTACAAATGGTAATGATCTACCTCATTCACATGTGAATTGTACGTGACTTAAGTGAGGATATGTTCGGTTTCTTTATGACCCAGGCACAAGAGCTGAGCTGCTTGGATCTATAGGAAAGTCTATCAAAAATTGCCATAAATCTTAGTGACTCTGTAGTCTATAGCAAGTCTGAGAAATCTAAATGACCATATGATATATTGTAGTAATGCCAAAAGGTCCAAGCAGAAGTCCAGGCCTTGTTGGAGAAGACAACATACAGTCTCATGCTCTTGTACTTCTTACAGAGCTTTTCAGCTGCTGTAGCCTGGCAGCTGTCTTGGACTGGTAAGATGGCGTCAACTGGATGCTTCAGTCTAACTAGCCCAGGGAGATATGCCTGGCTTTCTTGCTGCCCTGTCGATATAATGCCCCAGGGCATTAAGGGCACAAGCAGCAGATGGATGTAGGATATCCTTTTCTCATGGTCAAAGTTACTAGTGGATCCTGAAGGTAGTCCTTCTGGATCCTTCTCTGGGCACAAACCTCGAGGCAACCAATCATTTGCTGCTTCGTATCTTGAAAGACCTTGAGCTGGAGTCAAAATTGAAAGAATGAGCCAGACTCATGAAGGTGAATG
Organism: Burhinus oedicnemus; assembly: GCA_008921705.1. Taxonomy (NCBI): domain Eukaryota; kingdom Metazoa; phylum Chordata; class Aves; order Charadriiformes; family Burhinidae; genus Burhinus; species Burhinus oedicnemus. Next base: position 2,952,228 of record VFFE01008751.1, read on the forward strand.
TGTTTGCAGCTGACAAGTGCGGACACGTGCTGGTAACCATCTACTGGGATTCATTGTAGGTAGCTGTGGAAGTACGCTTTCATGTGTAGACTGTGAATGCCATGTGCATGATCTATTTTATATGCATATGCTGTCCAATTAAATAGGTGCATGGGTATTGAAATCTGTTTAAGTGGTGTTTATCTTACTATGTACTCTTTGGGAAGAGACTGTCTTATTATCCATTAGATATTTTCTTCTGCAAAAAAGAACACCTCTTTTTAAGAAGTGTTTGTACATGAAAATCCTGAGAGATACAGCACAGTTTTCATCCTGCAGTCTGTATATGTAAAGTTTGTATGTATTTGCAAAGTAGAACTTTGTTTAACTTAGTTGTCATTAATGGTCAGAGATGCCACGGCATTAGTACTTTACAAGTCAATTATACATAAAACATTGTAACAGGATTATTAGAAAGTATTGAATGCTTGAGAATATATGCGATACAGAACAGGGCACAAAATTGCTGTGTACTTAGCGTGTATAATGCAGCTTGCTCAATTTGTTCCTGGCTGTTCATAGGAGAGTACATTTTCTCTTTTTAATTGCACAGGATGACAAGACCTTTTAATTAAGGTGGCATCTATAGTATTCATATACTGCAAAACCCACAAATGACTAAAACTTAATAGCATCATAAAAACTATGGTTAAAGCTTTTACCAACACTGCCATCACAGCAAAAGGTTTTAAATCAGCTATGTCAGAAGTGAACTTATGCCTACACAGAGGCTACTGACTCTGAGAGCAGTAACTGGTTTCTTTTCCAACAGCGTCTTTGTGATTTTTATGGTTGTAGTAGTGAAACTGGTAAACAGCCCTTCCATCTCTTCAGATGTACCTGCCCTCCCTTGTCAAATTTCTGCAACTTTTGTAACATCCTCTTTCCAGTTAGAAGACAGGGAAAGAGGATAAAACTACTCTTCATGACTCAAAAGTTTCCCGCAGGCTTCAGTGGGACAGAAGGGCAGGGAATGAGAGTTTTGCTTATGGGCAGATGTGCGGAAGCAGGCAAACAGTGTTAGATGCAGTAGGAACAGAGCAAGGCAGGAAGCCTCAGTGCCGCTCAGCTTTGACACTGACTCACTGTCTCGCTGGAAGTGAACCACACCATCCAGTTTAGGGACCACTTGATTGCAGCAGGGTGACTACTGTAACGTGTGATGTTAGTAATTTATAAGCAAAGTCCTTTGGCAAGGATGTATGCATAGGCAGATTATTTTGTTTCTTCCCCTTTTCCGTATAATGACAGTCTTGCATTTGTTGGGCTGATATTTGTGCTGGGGATGCTCCTGGGATGCTCCTTCACCGTCCCCGTTTCATAGGATGCTACGCTGTGGCATCCCAGGAACCTCTAGGAGGTGCACTCCACTACTGAGGTGGGATACCTGGCAGCTGAACATTCCCAGTTTTTGCCACGGTAAGGCTGGTAAAAATGGGAGTGGTTCTCGGTTGCTTTTGTAAGGGGTTAAGCTTGGGGTTTTTTTTGTTTTTCCATGGAATGTAAAGGAATGTTATGCAGATGCTTAAGGTACAGTCTTATTTTTGGCAAGAGCTTTTTATGTTTTTCATCACATTTAGTCTATGGAAAAAGCACCTTTGTGTATATGTAACAGTTACTGTAGGGAGCTTTTGCAGGCATTTCTTTTTCCACAGAATTAGATATTTAACAGTTTGTTTTTAATCATAATGTCATGATGCACGGAGTTCCTCGAGCATGCCTTGTTATCAATTAAGGAATAAACCAGTTAATATAATTCAACATTTCCTTTGGGATTAGTTGAGAAAGTAACACGATTTTTACCTTATTTCTAAAAATACTGCATTGTTTACCAGATGAGTATTTAAATAATTTAAAGATGCTATTCCAAAGAGAGACCTTGTTAAAGTGAAAAGTGCTGTACCATGAGAACCTCTAGCAAAAGAGAGGAGGAGAGAGTAAACAGGAAAAGAAGAAGGGACCTTGGGATGTATTAACATTTAGCAACACTAAAATGAATTGTGTTAATCATGTCTGGTGTGATATTAGGGAATTATGCTAATCAAGTGTATTTTCTCCATTGTCAGGTTTTGAGTGCTGATTTTTCACTTGTGGGTGTGGAAGCAGTCATTTGGGGATTGTACTACACAAAGCTTTGTGACCACGGGGATTGTTCAGCTGGCCAGAATCCTTGATTCTTCAGTCCCGTTTGTATCACTAGTGCGATCCCAAGGGCCCTGAAGGGCAGAGTTGGTTAGCTGAGTAGGCTGAAGAGCCTGTAGTCTTTCTGTTGGTATTTTCTAGATTGGCATGTGTGGCCTGGGTTTTATGGCACAGGAAAAGCTGTGTATCGTCCTCTTCCAGCCCTTCACCTCAGCCATCTACCTTCTGTCCTGCTTCCTGTTATCTGGAGAGCTGCGGGGCCTTTGTTCAGCATGTGCTTAGTTCATCCAGCGAGGGGGCTGGAGTTGGGACCACCACCATGTTCTGACAGAAATTAATGTAGCCCTAAAATGCCCAAGGGGTTGAAAGTAGCATAAAACTATTTAAGCCTATCGTCAAACCCTCTGGTGCTCAAAGGATCCTTTGTTAATGAGATGGAGTATAGAGACAATTTAATCTGATGGTAAAGTAATGCTTTTGAATACAGACAAAATATCTAAGTTATGATGGAGCCTGTGCATCAATGCTCATCAAAAAGTCCGCACCGAGCCCTAAGAACACAAGGTAGAGTTAGTCTGACACGTTCTGGGGAAGCTGTCCAGACCATTTTACCACTTGAACAGATTCAGTTATTTTACAAACCTGTCATGTGAATTGTCTTCATCTTGGCATTTGTCAGACTGCCACATGCAGATGACCGCTCTTTACAAGAGAAATTATACAATAGAAATTGGAAATCTATTGAAAGAGAGGGGTGGAAATATGTAAATAGATTTTTGTAAAGTGTGACTCCTTATCCGAGCCCCAAGTCATGAAAGGAACTTGAGTTACGCTCATTGAGTTCATCTATTATATGACTCACAAATACATGTTTAAATTTAATCCTAGAGATGAAAACATTTGGTAAATGCTGTCCTAATGGAGTTATATTCCCAAATGGCCTTTGTGCATTTTCACATTGTTTAGGAGTTGTCTTTTTCTGCAGTAAGGAAGAAATAATAAAAATACAATCAAAACCAGAAGTTCGGCTGTAACTGTGATGATCTGAGGACTGTGGGAGGACAAGGTTTGTAGGTGGGGATTGTAACTTAGACTATTTGGTATCAATAGAAAAATTAGACAAGTTTTTAGACCCACAAGAATTCCTCTGTAAATGATGTGGTCTCTTTATATTTCTGTACTCAGCACATTAGCAAAGCTTTTTCTCACCCAAGCATCAACACTGTTGGAAAATAATATTGCTCACATTACAGAAGCTTTGGAAAGTCTTCATGTTGAGGAAGAGTCAGTTCCTCTAAACCAGTCCAGTGTGAAGTGGTCCAAAGAGTTTGAAAACCAGAGAAAAGCAGTGGTGTTTCCTAATGCAAGCTGATCCTGCATGCTTTAAGCAATGAAACTTTTCAGCCCTAATAAAGGTTTTAGGGACATTGGTATTTGCTGTTTTAGTCGGACTTGATGGATGTTTGGTACCCTACAGGAATCAGTGACTCTCCCTGTGTCCTGGTTTCAGCTGGGAAAGAGTTAATTTTCTTTCTAGCGATTGCTGTGAAAGGGATGTCAATAATACCTATTGGTTTTAGTTGTTGCTAAGTGGTATTTACACTATTCAAGGACTTTTTTCAGCTTCCCATAGAAGCATAGACAGAACGATGGAATAGCCAGTGAAATATTCCATACCATAGACGTCATGCTTAGTATATAAATGGGGGTTAGCTGGGGGGGTGGGAATCCGTGATCGCTGCTCCAGAAGGTGCCAATTCACTGGGTAGTGAGAGTGACCTGTGTCATTATTATTATTGTTATTTTTTCCCTTTTCTGTTATTGTTTCTATTAAACTGTCTTTATCTTAACCCACGAGGTTGTGTTTTGTTTTTTTTTCCCTTTCCCATCCTTTTTTTCCCTCTTTTCCCCACCCTTCTTGGGAGGGGATACTGAGCAGCTGCGTGGTTCTAGTTGCTGGCTGGGGTTAAAACATGACACCCTGTGTAATTCCTGATTGGATTTTGTACCTAGATTTCATATTGGTAGGAAAATGATTTGGTTGTGCTTGATGTTTTCAAATGCTGTGATAGCAGGCAGCACTGCTGACTATCACCCCTTTTATTGAAAGGAGACTGGGGACAGTCGCAGTGAGGAAAGGCATGCTTGGCTCTGGGATTAATTCCTTGTCTATTTGTCTCATGGAGCTTAGAGTTCAACTTCAGGGCATATTTCAAGGTGACATTTATGCCCAGGGACAGGTCTGACAGCAGCGCTACATGCAGCACTCCTACTGACTTCAATGGGAGCGCCTCGCAGAACGCAAGGGTAGAGTGGCCCTTGAAGTTTGTGACACAGAGCGTGTCTTGAGGAAATGTGTGCATGTTTTGTGCTTTGGGTGTTTTTTTCAATGAACGTGCTGCCAATCTAGTAGTGTTTAAGGCCCTGATCCTGCTGTGCACATTCAATAGGCACATGCATGCTGTTGAATACAGTGCGTTGAACATTAATTTACAGGAATTTTGTAAGCAAACTTTACGTATGTAGCAGCTGTAATAAGCATGTTTTTACAAGCTGCAAATAAAAAAAAAGCAAGCATATAATGCCTATTTAAAGGTTGGCTCTTTTTTTATGGTTACTACAGATGTTACTGTTTTGTGACATTTGCTGAATAGAAAAAGAAGAAAGAACAAAATGTGAGTGTTCAGTAATGTCAGCACCTCTCCCAAGCTGACAGTTAGCTTTACCAGTAGACTTGTCAATATTTTTTTTGTTTGGGGTGGATCTTAGAGGAGGGGGAAAAAAAATTAAAATCTAGTATTTGCCCTTCCAAAAGGGCAGAGATGGACCCAAATAGAAACATTATTTCCAAATACTTCCTGTAGTGTTCTGATGAAACAAAGAATGAGATCAGAGGAAAACTGGAAATATAGGCTACTTCTGATGCTTGGGTCCATCTCTCTAAATTCAGGTGATTGGAGAGAACCTGTCAAAGATTGAACCTTAATTATCTGCTTCTGGGTATAGCCTGTGGAAACAGGGAACTGAAAGTGATGTGTAGTCTGACCCTGTATGTAGTGTTTATGTTCTTAACCTTTGTGACCATGGATATTTCTCTTTTCTGTCCTAATGTCTGCTATTCTGTCCCTCTCACTACCGTTAGAGACACCTGCACAGGAGCAGAGTGAGCAATCTACTCTGCATTGTTTCAGGGAGTGAGCCAGTGTGTAGGAAAAAATACCAAAATGAAAAGAAATCCCAAGTCTGATCTTGAGGTGGGAACTTGTTCTATGATTTCTGAAAGCAAGTACAGTTGTGGCATGCATGCTCAGCACTGGGGAGTAAAAGCCCAAATGCTCCAGCTAGGCTGCTTTTCTGCTCAGCTTAAAAGCTAAAGTGCTGTGTTACATATGAACTTATTTGAACTGCTTTGCCATGGGAAAACTTTTTGCATTCTAGGAGGCATGATTGCCTCCCACTTGTGCCAGAATCCTGCCACTGATGAAACTGCCAGCATTGAAAAATGTCTCTCTCATGTAGCTGCTATGAAATACTGCTACAGAACTTTGTTACAAAAATATCCCTTTTTTTTTTATTTTGAAAATAGTGTCACCTTAAACTTCACGAACTTTCACAGCCTGAACAAGCAGGAGGACCACGTGAAGAAAAATGTCTCTGGGGATGTAGTTTTCAGTGAGTAAGTTCACTTGAGGCATGAGTCTTGGGTAGAGTGATTTGATTCCATTTACTAATGCAAAATTTGACAACAGTAAAAATGCCTTCACTGTTTAATCTTCCACTAGAGGAGAAAAAAAAATAAAAATACTTTTTTCTTTCCCAGAATAGCTAGCTGGCAGAAAACTTGAAAAATGTGAGTCCCCTTCTTGATACCAAGTCACTTTGTTGATGAACAATGCTCCCAGCAAAAACTGAGAATGATACCAGACAAAGGATGCCCAGCATCATTATCTGCATTATATATCAATAGTTGTGCTTCCTTGCTTATCAAGTGTATAACCTTGTGTGTCCTTAAAGTGTAAAAACAAAACACCCACCACCCTAAGGACACCTGGGACTGCACTTCTAAGAAGCCAAGAGAAATAAAAAGATTTTATTAAAATATTATGAATTATTGTTAACATATATTTACATAATTTAATTCATCCTAGGAAACATCTTAAAGAATGAAATATTATATACCTATAGTCATGAAGCTACCCTTTAATTTAATCATTTCACTGCTATAATCCATCAGTAGAGTAGCTGTGTATTTGGGGGGTGATTTGCTTATTTTATGTAATAACAAGACAACTTACGTTTCCAAAGGAAATGCTGTTAGATGTGAAAGTCTCTGGCTCCATTAGCCCAACCCTGAACTGGAAAGAGTGTGTCTCTGAAAGATTTTTTTTTTTCTTTTTTTTTTGAGTGAACAGTTTAAAATGTTACAGCTAGTGGGCTAAGAAAACTGGGTCAATGGTGTTACTTGAAAATGATTGCTGTGTTAGTAACTGACATTTAAGGCTTTGATATTTCTATTACAAGCTTTTTTTCTTCTTTTCTTGGGAGTGCTTAACTTGGAATTAATTTTGTTAGGCTGAATGCTGTTAAGATAAGACAATTGAAGCTCCTTTGTGCTTCTCATGTACAGAAGCAATCTCTATTGAAGGTCTTGTCTCTAAAATCTGTTGCTTTTTTAGTTTGAGCCAGATCTTTAGCATTTTTGCAATTAGCAGCTATTAATTCAATAAGGACTTCTGACATTCTTGGTCAATTGTTTGCACAGTTACTATTTTAAATAGAAACCTACTAAGAGTCTGATTATGCTAATGGAAGTGAGGAGGAAAACAAGGCTGAGGAAAGCAATATGGTGTTAACAATGTCTTCTAGAAAAACTAATTTGTCGCAGGGCCCATTACTAGAAGTAAATTCTTAGAGAATCCTGAGATGAATCGGAAGGTGGAGAGAATTAGAGCCGTGTGCTTCTGTGTGCTGTGTACAAGTGACGAGGCCTTTGGTAAAATGTCTGTGTTTAATCACAGAATAGTCTTACTTGCAAAACCCTGTGCATAAACAAAAATCTTCTGTTTCAGAGCAAAAATAGAGGTAATTGTGTTGCTGCCAAACAAATCTGCTTGACAGCATGTACATTAAAAGGGCATTATGCTAGTGAGGAAATGCACAGAGGAATCCTGAAAATTGCTTGTCAGGAAGGACAGCGCTGTTGGGGTGACCAGATGCTTGTGAACCACAGGTGTATTGTTTCAACTGTTTTAATCTTTGAGTTTTGAAATTCAGAAACACCTGCATTTCCCGATCACATCTGTCTGCTTTGCCATCTCTATTTTCCCCTCTGTCAGCAGTTGGCTACCAGATGAGCTTTAGATGAATAGCATTCACCTTACTTCATAGTTGTTTTATGATGCTGGTTAGATGAAATAGTTCCAGCAGATACTCTCAATAAGCAAAGGCCTGTACTCTCTGCAGTTCATTGAACCCATATGGATGAGAACAGCTGGAAAGATGGGTTTGCTACCTGAGGCCAATGTTTGTGTTGCCAACCGCGACTCCAGCTTGCTGACCCTTGTATAATTCATTGCAGTTGAGGAAATGTTGCTCACACTATTCCATTTTGTGATGAATGGCATTACTTAAAACTGATAGTCTTGTAAAGCAGTGGTGACTTCCCATGTCTGACAGATGTGAACAAAGAATACAGTCAATAAATATTGCCATGTTCTAAAGGAAGATTCACTGCTCACAGTTGAGGGGGAGGAATTTCAGTGCAAACAGAAAACAGGTGGAGAAGAAGCTGGTTTAAAATTACAAATTAGAGGTTATGCTTAAGGTTGAACCTTTGTGGGGATTCATGCATGGTAGGTCTCTGAATCATCCAGGTATAGTCCTGTGGACACATATTTCAATCTAGCATCGTGGAACACTGGCCCTCTTACATAGTGTTTCACTGGCCCTCTTACAGTAGCCAGGCAAATCATTTCAGTGACCTTGCTGAGCTTAGACTTCCATGGAATTTGCCCAGAAAGGGAAGGATGCCTCAGGAAGGCCTTGTCTGGATATTTTCTATTTAGTGCTATTGCTTTTGGGAATGTTCTTCATCCAGACATTTCCTGGTGCTTTTTTACTGACTTTTTTTTCAAAACTAAGGTTGAGTGTTTACATGTTTGTGTGAAAGAGTATCAGACCTACTAACCAGTATCTCTGAACTCCATGAGATGTCCTTGGTAGACTTTGTTCTAGGCCTTTGCCCAAGGTCCTGCTGACAGACAGATTAGAGCCAGATGATTGTATCCATAAGAAGAGCAAAAAGGCAGATTCTTTGAAAGGTCAGGAATATCCATGAGAAGCCATTAAGAAAAGGGAAAAAGGAATTGAGAAGAGAAACAAAGTAACAGGCTTCTGTGAGAGACCAGGCAGAAATTATTATGGTCCGAGATAGGACGATGGTGTCTGGGGAGGTGGAGTTGAGTAGATGTCTGCATGGGTTTGAGGTAGTGCAAGGGGAGTAGGTGATAGGCTTTGATGATGAACAAAGGGAGGTGAGTGGTGGAAACATATGGTGAGAAGGGAGTTAGAATCCTCATGAATATGAACATTTCTTTCATCGAGCTGGTGTCCCTATGCTTTTACAGTATAAAAACAAAAATAATGTAATTGATCATATTTATATAAGAATGTACAGGGCACACAATCAGTTGATATTTGTCCACATTCACTCCGTAGTGGGTCTGCAGTGGTTTCAGTGTCTCCTGCTTACCCTCTTGCCACTCCATGGGGTTATAAAGATAAATTAGGTAGTGTTTCTATACAATGTTATGAATATCAGACTGATCCAAAGTCCTTTTGAAGTTGAAGTATGGATTGATATTTGTCTCCTGTTCTTTCGTGGTGTTAACAATGCACCAGCTGTGATACGGTGGATATTTCCCCAGAAATGTTTCATATCATTAAACTGTAGCTTTTATTCAAGAGATGAAATTATTCTTCTCCATAGTCCCCCTTTCAAAAAACACATAAAATCTCTTTGCTAAAAGGCTTTTAGGAAGGTGCCTGAAGTTAAGTCCCACGGAGTCAAGTAACAAGAGAAATTTAAGTATCTGTATAGGCAGTGGCTGAGATGAGACTGAAAAAACAGTTAAGAAATTGATATATACTTTGTTTTTTCTCCTCGGTAACTAAAGCTTGCTACACTGCAGAAATCAGTCCATAAAAGTATGTGCAATAACCTTATACTTGAGTGATGTTCGTCTTGCTTATGATAGAAGGAAAGAGGAAGATAAAGGCTTCTCACCTACGGGCTATGAATACTACAGCAGTCTGACCCTCTGCACAAAGTTCTGAGGATGTGCTCTTCCTCACCCCTGACTTGGCCCCAGGTAGGCCAGCAGGGATGCTCCTGAAGTTGCAGGTCTAATTTAAGCAGCCCTGACAAAGTAGATCAGACGCTTGTGGGCGCAGACGGTATGTTTGGAGTTAGGTTGAGAAAAGGCAACTCATTTGATTTTTGCTTTGCTTTGTTGTCACTAATATTACATGTACTGAAATCAAAGTTGCAGAACTGAAATGCAGTTGTAGTGATTTCTGCAGGTCTCTCTCTCTTGTTTCTTTACATTGTAGTGCGTAGCCACAAGGGGCCAAATTAAGGTTGTCTAGGCAGCTTTTCTGTGCTTAACTTTGTAATTAAGCTGTTTTAAAAGATTTCCCAATTAAAATGCAAATAATAAAGCCACAATAAAAAGTGAAATAATGTGAAACCAAATCGATACTCATTTGGGTAGCAGCAGTTCTTTTAAATTTATTATATAGATCTGCGCACCTTGAGTTTTCAGACTAGCAAAACCATGGTTGTGTTTTATCTTGCACATGAACCAGCTGGCAGAATAGAAGGAGAAACTTTATTATTACTATTATTACTGTCTCTGGATTTCACACTTATTTGCAGCGAAGGATCATGGAGACTGAGGACTCCTGATCTGAATAGCAGATGGTGTGCAGAGGTGTTCTCCAAAGACTCCCAGCCCTTTTGCGAGCAGTGGTGTGCCTCTGGATTTTCTTGGCTATACCATCACTTTCTGTTTGCAGACCTACCCAAGATGGCCTTTTCATTTGTCTTTGTTTTCTGGAGCTGGCAGCCTAGTTGGAATTCCTGCATAATAAATCTGGAAATCTTGGTTATTTTCCAGAGAGTATGCAGTGAGCATGGGGCTGAAGAGAACTTCACCTGCCTTTGGGACCCCCACTAACAAACCATAACTGGGATGCAGCAAACTATTTCTCCTATGTGCAGCTGAGCCCAGAGAAGAGAAGGGAGAAAGGATGAAGAGAGAAAAGAGAATGCAAAGATGGGAAGAAGGAGTGCATGGCAGTGGAAGAGGAGTGATCAATACTTGGCGAAGCGAGGTGATGGGACCAGGTGTTTCTTTGCTTACCTTCCTCCCTCTTCCCAAACAAGTTGAGGGTCCTACTGCCCTTGTATGTTGCCTTGGGTAGGGGAGAAGTAGATGCTAGAAGTCAGTGCTGTGTTGAGGGAATAGGGAGTGGCGGTTTCTTTCTGCTTTGTGGCTCAGAGGTATATTCCGTCCAGCATCAACTGCTGCGGTTCCTTTGGTGATAGGCAGCTTCAGGAGTTTGGGCAAGCTGCCAAATTCTTTTTGCAGAAGCAGTGAGAAAGGGGAAACTGTGATTCTACACTTTATATCTCTGTCAAATCTGAATGGAATTTCATGAGACAAAGAAAAGGCACTTCACCACCTGGAGGGCTGAATATCAAAGGCCTTCTGCACACAATAGAGGTGTGAGAACTTTTCAAAGGCGAGGTCACAAATTTCTCTAAAATTCCAAGTATTAAGCAACCTAGACAGAAAAGTCATTTACAAGATCCTCTGCTAATATCAATATATGCACTTAAGTTTGTGTGTATGTAGGTGTGTACATTAATCTATATATTTAAATATAATATTGTAATATTGTATATGAAATACAATTACCGAGATGTCCACAGAGTGACTGATAAAATGATCCACACCATGCTTATTTAGACAGAAACAACGGCAGAAACGGATATGGAAACAAGACCGATATAATGCCTTTAAGATAACTCAAAAATCTTGTATTTTTATCTTGCATTTTGCACTTTGCTTCCTCTGTTTTGTCTTTTTTTCCATTTTGTCATGTCTCTGTTTAGATGTGAAAGTCCTTAGGGAAGGCTATGTTTTCTTGGCTGCGTGACACAGTGCACTTTTGAAAGTTAATGACTACTATGAGAAATGAATATTCAGTGAAATGGCATTTTCGTGATTGCCGCTGCTGTTACCAGTGATAGCCTTCATCATATGGCAGCCTTAGGATTCAGGATGTGGTCTTGCAAGCCTTAGAAACGCACCCACAGAACCTGTAGGAAGGCACTAATTCTGCAAAGCTACTTACGAAAATAAAAAGAGGGGAATTTTCAGGGATGCACACCTGTTCTTGGTGGCATGTATACAAACTTAACACCTCAATAGTCTTAGCCCTCACCGGTATTTTACAACAGGTATTTGACCTGTTTCATGTATTTAAGTGCATTTAAAGTCTAATATTCATCATTTAGAAACTGTTGCATTTGGTAATAGGTTTCCAGTGCTTATTCCTGGCGTCTGATACTGAAACATAGGAGATCAAGTATAGACACTCTGATTTTATTAGCCAATAACAGGTATACACTTACTGGTTTATTTGTTGCAAATGTGTACAATGACACAGTTCTGTGGACCAAAACGTGACCTGATACAATGAACTGTAGAACTGTATCTAACACTAACTAAAAGCAAGAACCTGTCAGTAGCCATAAGAAACAATTTTCTCTTGGAAATTTAAAATTATACAGGACACCTAGGAGAGGTCCACTGCAGCTGGAGCTGAGCAATGGAATACACTTTTTTGTAAAGTAATATACTTCTAATTCATTTGAAGTGCAATCATTTTGAGTAGATGTATCAAATTATTTATCATCTTTCTGTCAATACTGATAGAATATCTTTGTGTAAATGGCCATGGACCATCGAGTGTCAATTAGTGTCTTAGATCACTATTCTATGGGCTTTTAGGGGTTTTTTGGTGACTCTTAAAAACAGCAGGAAGAGAAACGGTCCCTACAGACAATTACTAGATTCTGTTATTGTTGAGCTCAGTGTTAATAGAGGGAAACAACTTTCTATGTCATGCATCGATAGTTTCTGGACTTGTTGATTATTTCTTGAATTGGTTGAGAAGGCAAATTTTTCCATAAGCTTTCTAATATTTTTAGACATTTTCCATGGACAGGAGAAAAATATTTCAGTTTTTCCAGCAGTGCGATTTCAGATATAATCTGTAAAAGGGTAGGGTAATATTGAGTTGGTATGACAGTGGTGCTGTGACTATGACCACAACATGTGCAGTGCTTTGTTGGATATGACTTTCTCCCATGATGTGTAGCAGTCTCTTTTTTGTTTGGCTCATAACAATGCTTGGAGGGATGAGAGACCCCCAGTTAATGGTGGATGACTGACACTAGACCATATGTTCAGAAACTAGCCTGTTGTTGGACCATGAGATATCTGTACTGTAGCTCCCATGAAATACCAAGATGCTGTTCAGTGTCAGATGGGAGAAAGGTTGAGGAGAGAACTGCAAAAGGGAATTTGGAATACAACCTGAGCAAAGGAAAGAAATTATTTCTGTGGGAAGCAAAGAAAGAATGTGGAAAAGAGATATTTTAACGTGAAGAGTGAAAGAGTGGATACACAGTGTGTGTAAATTCCCAAAGAAGGATAGTAAGGATGACCATGAAAAATACCAAGGAATAAATACAGTACATAGAAGTTAAAAAAGAAAGAAAATGAAGAGGGAGTTAATGGAAGGCAAAAAATGAGAACTGTGAAGACACAACATGCAAAAGGGTTATTAAGAAGAAATGATGCACATTGGGTTAGGGGATTTGGTTTTGTTTTTTCTTATAGACCCTCCATTTATGAAAATTTGATGCTGTGTTAATGGTGATGGACTTTCATGGATTGGCATGAAAGTTGCTGTGGTATACTTAGACTCCTTAAGAGGCCTCAAATATGCAGTCTGTAGGCAAACTGTTACAGAGAAAATTGTCCTTTAACATTTTTTCCCAAGTGTTACAACAATATCTTCACTCCAGCTCAAATGTGGGTCACTGGAACTGATAGATCCTCTAAAATTCAAGTTTATTAATCCTCTTGATCCTCCCTCAAGATCTAAGACAAGGTCTGTACTTTAAAATATGTTCATATGTTTAATACTATCACTGTTTGAGGTCTGCCTACCATGCACTAAAGAAATAAAAATTGACAATGACAACAGGAATCAGGACTAAAAGTATGACATAACTTTGCTGGTATTCAGAGAAATCCTTAAATAAACCATAACGTTTCAGGTGAGAAGTGGAACTGGTAATTAGGGCTTTTCCACAATTGAAAAATGATTCACAGTGCAGAGGTTCTCAACAGTTAGAAATGTGGGTATATCTCCCAAGCGCTGAACATTGTTCAGGTTTGCTTTGCTTTGATTTCTCATCCTCCTCTGCCCTGCCTTCACCAGAAGGCCAAGTGCTGTTTTCCAAAAGCAGCCATGTATGTATCGGGAAATACAAATTCAGGCAATTCCATTCATACAGTTAGTTGCACGGGGGGCTTTTGATTTCATATGTTAATCTCCAGAGCAATGTACTGACTCAAGGTAGTTTCAGTGCTAATCTCAATGTCTCGCTGTTTTTGACATCAAATCAGTGTTGTCGATTTTCTGTCTGATAGTTAGAAACTGAAGGGGTTTGAGGAATAAGTGGCTTCAACTTATTTTTAAAATATCAGTGAAAATCTCCCTGAGTATTTAGAGACTCTGAAGACATCAAAATGACACATCTTAAGGAAAGTACAGTTAATCCCACAAGAGCAGAGCTAGATTTGAAATACTTTGGGTTTGGTTATTGGACATCTAAATGTGGTAATTTGCTGAGCCTGTGTTAAGCTTACCCTGACATCCTCATGCTTCCCAGGCCATTAGCTGGTCAACAGCACAGTGTTATTAACTAGTTAGTAAAGCCAGCATCACCATTTCCCCCTGCCTTGTTTACCTGGACTTGTCCCAGAAATGCGTAGCCGTAATTCTGTGTTTAGTTACTGTTTCCCATATATTAAATGGTTGCTATACAAGTGTAATCATTGGATTAGATATGGTATCTGATGTTTTCAGATTTCAGTAGGTAAATCAAGCCTTTCAGTATGTGCATCGTGTAGTATCTGGGATTTTATGCTTTTTAAATATTCATGCTTCTGAGGTATGTGTACATTCATTTTCTCTAGTTGGTTATTTCTGAATTTGTTATGTAAATGAAATATGACAAAGCTTTTTGACTTCTGTAAGAAAATGTTTGTTCTTAAGAAGTGGAGGTTTAAGCAAAAGCTTTTTGTGAGGAAATCATTCTCACGAGAAAAAACAATGCTACTGCTAAAAATGTCCAAAAACCTTCTCAGGCACTGTTCACAGAGCTGTGTTTGCACTTTATAGGCCACAAATACGGCTCACTACTGCGTTACCCAAACAGATAAAAGAGAAAACCAACAGTAGGTGAGTATCCCAAGGGTGTACCATAGTCAGAAGTGTTTGGTATCTGTTTGGCTCCCATGTGGTATCTGTTTATCACTTCTTGTGTTTCGATGAGACCGACAGTTGCCTGAGACAGGCTGTTCTCTTCTGGTCTGCTTTTGAATAGGAGAGTTGTGGTCCCAAAGCGTCATAGGAAATGGTTCCAGGAAATAGACAGCAACAGGGAAGCTCAGAAGTGAATGCTAAAGTGAAGTGAGAACTGCCCTCACCTTAAGTAGTCCTTAACCTGGGAGCTTAGTGTGTACCATCGCATAAAATCTTAGTCTAGGTGTTAGAGCTAGGATTAGGGTCAGGCTTCCAAGAAAGAGTAAACTGAGGAACAGGTAAGAATGGCACTGAGGAGGAGCTGCCAAAGTAATCTGAGAGCTGCTGGTGGGATATTCCCCTCAGCACTAGGTAATCTGAGCACGTGGCCACATTGCTGGCCTAGTGTTCAGTCAAGAGTTAAGGACAAGATTGGGATTGAAGCTCTGAGAGTGACATGTCCTAGACATTAAGTAAGGCTCAGAATGAGTGCCAAAGAAAAGTGAGGGCTATTAGTATTTTGCCCCCAAGCACTCCTTAGGCTGGGTACCGGTAGTGTCTCATGGCATAAGTCTCAGCCTAGGATTAGAATTCCAAGAAAGAGAAGTTGGAGGGGTGGTAGAAGTCAGAGTTGACCACAAGTTGGAATTGCAAAAGTGATGTGGTGGCTGTAGCTGGAATCTTCCCCAAGCGGCTCTTAGACTGAGGATTCAGCATGTGTCATGGCATAAATCCCAGCATTGGGTTGAGGCTCAAAGGACAAGGGATCTGAGCTGTGCAGTAAGAGCAAGGTTCAGGAAGGGCAGCTGTTAGCCTTCTACCGTGAGATGTCTGTAGTCTGGGGGCTCAGTACGGCCATTAGGAGTTAGGCAGGGGTGACGCTTAATAAGGGGGCCATGAGGTCCAGCCCAAGCAGAACTCTATAATCTTCTAATTCGGAGGCTTGCTTCCCACCTGCAGTAAGCATGGAGAGTGCACTTGTTGGGAGGTGTGCTGCACCTGCATGGAGGTCTTCAGTGAGCGGGACCCCCACCAGCTAAAAAGCATTAGCTGCCTCTGCAAAACAACAAACAAACAAAAAAACCCGTTCTTCCAACATGTCTTCTGTTTCATGTGTTAAGTAGGCTGTACCCCACTGCAGGGAAGAAGAGTTCCCTATCTGGGTCTCTGTCATTAAAATGTACAAATGGACACATACACATGCATGCAAATGATTGAACTCATGGTTTAAAAAGCAGCTAATAGCTGAGAATAATCTAAGCAACTAAGGTTAGGGGAAAGGTATTGATTTTATGTCACACAAACGTAGGTAGAACATCTAAGCATTAAATAATGTTCCCAGGGCACTTTTCAGTGTGACCAGCTGAAACAGAAGAGCACAACGTATTTAATGATCTGTAGAACACAGCTTCCTTGAGGTCAATAATGTGTACTTAACCTTTAGGCTTTCCATGTTGTCTGCTTGTCCAGTTGGTTTATGAAGTGTATGTTAACATGATTGGGGATTTAAGGCAGTGATAACTTGATCTTTCAAACATTCACTGCTGTTGCACGTAAACGTTGAACAAATCCATTGTGAATACTGCCTAGGTTTTCCCGGTACAGCCTGCAGCGATTGCTGTTCCTCATACGCAGCCAGGCTGCTCTGAATGTGAGTCAATAGTATTTATGATGTGAACAGGAAGATCACTCTTTTACTTTAACTCCATTAATGGATATTAACATCAAAATAACCTGTTCCGGCCTTCAGCCTTTGTTAGTGGACTCGTGCTTATTTGGTGGCACAAATAATGATTCATTTGGGCTAAAGAACAAAATCAAATAAGAAATAAAGGCAGAACTTCAGTTAGCAGCAAGCATACCTCAGTTAAGAGAAAGCTAAAGATTTTTACGAAGTGATCCATATCAGACACTAAAGTTTAAATTAAATCATTTAATTGGCAATTGAAATTAGCCTTTCTTATGTGAAAGCTAAAATCAGACCTTTATTCGGCCTTGGTGTGCAAATGAGAACCTTGTGTCCCATTTCAAAGAGTTACTGTCCCTCTGAAGCGGACTGAAAAGTTTAATCTGATTTTATGCGGCAAGATTATGCCTGTCCTTGTGGAAGGCTGACTAAATGAGGTATCCCAGTGTATCAGCAATATTCATGCAAATAAATTTAGGGTATGCTCTGACTTATAGTATGTTCCTGCAGTTCTAATATGGGTCATTCTTACCTGTCTTCAGAGGATAAATATATAAAGTGCAATATCTAAAATTAATTTCTTCAAAGCCAACTTCAGTTTAGATTTTGCTTCAGGAGAGGAGACCCATCAGACACTTATTCTCACTGTTACTGTCTCCTGAAATTACAGTGTTTAGAGCTTTCATCCACTGTTGCAAAAACAGCAAATTGTGAGTGTCCTTCACACTACTTCCTCCCCCTCCTCCACAAATGGATGTGTGGACTTACTGCTTTGGGACTTACACCCGCAGCTGAGTTACTGCAGCTTCATAAGCAACTGTTCAGCTGTTAAGCCAAGGTAACAAGTTTTTCTACTCTTTTTATCTGTTACTAATGCAAGGTAAAACTTGTTTGCTTAAATCTTAATTTATACTCCTGGCACAGATCTTACCTCACTGTCACCACAAGCTAAGAATGGAAACGTGCACGATTACCCTAGGTCTTTAAACTGCATTACGCTGATGTAGAGCTGAAGCCTTTGCTCAAGAACTGTAACTCCCGAGGACTCATCTTGCAATCCTTCAGGTTTCTTCAGAACTTCGTAAGAGCTTATCCCTAGCCTTTAACTGTCGTGGTCGCAAATAGCGGAGACAGAAGAAAGTGCAGCCTGTTACCTACAGCAGGCATATGCAAGATGAGTGTACTGTCCCTGTTTCTTAGTACCTGACTTTATATACACATGTATACGAAAAAAAACCAAAAAAAGAATGTGTGTGTATAGCAAACCAAGCTTTTCTTTGAGTATGTCAGGCCCCTGCTTACCAGCATCCCTGGTCAAGCAGAGCTCGCAGGACCCAGACTGACTTGTATAATTTCCATTGCATGTAATTTTTATGCTCATATGAGACTATTTTTGCTTGAGTTTTTTGCAGCAGTATAAACAGCAAGAGCAAAGGTCAAATAGTTTGTACTAGAATATACTTCTGGAATATACTTCTGTATCTTAATTAAAGTTAATTAGTAAAATATGAGATCTTTTATAAGCATTAAATGTGTCGTATTTCTGCGTTATCTTCTGGATATTGTCGAATACTGTCTTTAATATTATTGACAATGTTTTTAGTGTTTTTAAAAGCAAATTCAAGAGGCTGACAAATCTTTCCATTGTTTTAGTAAATGATTATTTTATTTTTTTTTCCCCAGTACAACGTCTGGAATCATTAATTGTGTCAGTCTCCAGGCTGCTACTTTTTAAGTTATGGTGCTTCACTGTCACCCATCATCACGAACACATCAGTCATTCCTCTCACACTACAGAAACAGCCAATGAAAGATTACATCTGGGGTACAGCATCTACTACTTGTGCTCTACGAAGCAGAGGCTTAAGGGAAACAGACGAGCCTTCAGGCTTCACTTAGATTTTCCAGGTTTGCATCCTTTCAGTTGGATGCGTGTGGCATGTTCCTATCCAGCGCATCCCCCTCCTCCTGAGGGAAGACATGGACAGAAGTTGGGAGGAACGTATGTGAGTGTGTCCGTCCTCTAGAGAGACAGAATTTATATGTCCAATATGCTAGTCCTTTTTCAGCTGATGAAGGTACTGATGAAGAGCTAAGCTAGCTAATATAAATGACAGTCTTGAAGCAATTTTATGTAATCTTAAACCGAGTTGGACTGTGATCATCTCTGTGAATCTACTTGTTCTCTTGCTCCTTCTGAGCTGAGCAAAGCTCATTGGAAGTTTAGGCCTCTGAGTTTTGTGTCTTCTCAGCTTCAGCTTTACATTGTGCATGGTTGGAGGTGGCTGTCCACAGCCATTGCATCATTTTGTTTGTGTTACTGAAATGTAGTGAAATTACAAAGTAATATCAGGGCTTTCTGTGTGAGGTGCCCTACAAATTCATAATGAGAGGGGCCTCTTGAAGAGTCAAAACAGACAACAAACAGAAGTTGTGAAGTAGAGCAAAGGAAGAAAGAGGTGGATGGAAGCATGGTATGAAATGAGTTGTTGAGTTGACCAGATAAGGAAAAACAAGACACTGATTGACAAATGTATTTAAGGAGAGTAACTGATTCAGGCATTCAGACACCTTTGTGAGTCTGGCCCTAACTAGATGGACTGGATGGATAATCCATCCCTTAGGTGTGCCCTTTGTGGCTGGTACGTGGGACACGTTCTGCATATCTATGCTCATCTGCCTGAGCAGCAAGCCATGCAAAACCGACAGGAATTTTAATGCTGTGCTAACTTCCAGCTGATGCATCCTGCTCTGAATGTTGTGTCTGTTCTGTTGCAGTAGCCAAATGTACTATGCTGCTCATAATGAAGAATAAATGGCAGAATTCTGTAGAGTTTTACTTCTCTGGGAAAGCTTTAGGTCTTTCTTACAGGAGAGCCATAGTTAAAAGTACAGAGCTGGTAGTCAATAGACTGTGAGTTCTGTTTCCAGCTCCACAAGAAGGTTGCGTGTGGCAAAAACTCAAAGTCTGTGATTCAGCAGAGCACTGAAGCATCTGCCTTCACTTGAGCAGCAAGTAGCCACCTTGATTGTTTTGGAAATGCTTGAGTTCTTTGTCCATCAGTGGCATGGAACTACAAAATTCACATGTGCATTTGCTTCCCAAGTAAACTAAAGAGGATAATTTTCTATTTTCAGCAATATGTCATCTTCTTCCAACTCCAGATGGTTGGCAGGGAGGAACAGGATGAAATGAGAATGTTGTTGAAATTTGTCCTGATATTTAAAAGATTTTATAGAAGCATTGTGACTTCTAATTTTTTTCCATCGTTTCTAAATCAGAGTATTGTCTCTCTGGCTTGCTTTCTGGAAGATCAGGTTCAAAGTCAAATCTAAAATTTTAAGGGTATTTCAAAACACAGATCATATTAGTATGGCTCCCAGTTTTCCTATTCCTTTTAGTTTTCTTTATATTTTTGAGTCAGCTGTTACTTATGGTTATTAGTAACTGACTATCAGATTTTTTCCAAACAAAATTTGCAATGTAATTCGAGTGTTTGATAACTTGTTAGAAATGATGGTGTGATCCTGTGAAAACTTTTTCCCGGAGAAATGACTGTTTCCATATGAGTAGTTCTATCAATTTATTCTTGTATACAAACATTTGAAGGATAGAGCCATAAAGTTATATTGTATGTACATGATGCTGAGCCTTTCAGGGGAATTTCTCTTACAGAAAGAGAATACTTTCCCTCGGTGCCCTTTCCCCCTACAAGTAATCTGTCACTGTATAATTAAATGGGAAAGTAAATAATGTCATTATTTCTGAGCATGGACACAGTGCACAGAGTAACAAATCAGATTCAAAAAATAGCTGATGAGAGGATTTGTAGAGATCCTTGATGCAAAGTTTTAAGTACAGTACAACCACATACATGCTCTAAATTGGCTGCCACTGTAATTAAAAGTATAAATGTTTCAAGCTGAATACATCCTATTAGTAAGATTTTAGGAAACAAAAATTTAATTTATTCACATTCGATATGGTCTGTAAATGCCACCATTATATGCCTTCCTCTGGCCTTTGATTAGCTATGGATTAATAAAACTTTTATACCTTCTTTGTCAGCCTCATTTTGAACTCTGTTTTTGCATACTGTTACTATTAAATAAATGAATTAGTGTCCAGAAATGTGTCATGCATATTACCTAGCAGCAGGAAGCATAATACAGTGGTCAGCTCCCCAGGAGCATTATAAATCCTAACACGCTCGGTAACCTGCTCATGTGGACCTATTAAAAGCTTGATGATTTAGTGAAGCAGTATTTGTGCTTAACAATGGAATTTTAGTTAATTCAAAACAAAGTAAATCATTTCCAATTACAGTATTTGAATATTCACAGTAGCTATGCATGGATGTGTAATGTTGCCAGGCAAAAAAAAAAAAAAAGAAAAAAGAAGAAGAAAAGGCATTATAAAGGTTGACTGGAGTTTAGTCTTTTGAGTGGTTGTGGTACCTCAGCATTAAATGAACACCAGTGTTTGTAAAACATGTTTATTTGACATAGCTGCTTCACTAGAGAGATTAAGGAGCTAGAGCCTAGAATGGGCAAAACTATTTCCAGGGATTATGAAAACTTCTGTGACCAGGAAGGCTCTTGAAGGTTAAGCAGCAGCAGCAATAACCGGAGAGCCGCCCAGCCCAGGGACGATGAGGGGTGTACTGTGGTGTGTACAAACAGGGGAGGGGGTACAAATCAGTGATTTGTGATCACTTCAGTGGTGTTTTTCACATCTAGGCTGTCCACGTGCTCCGCAGCTGGGCTCACAGGTGGTCTAAAGCTGCAGCTGTCGGAGGAAGTGAGTGAGAGCGTCTGCCAAGTTATCCTGGGACTCTTATTGCAGGAAGATGAGGGATTGATGGAGAGGGCCAAGGTCCGTGAAATGTCTTACAGCTTCTTTCATGTGTAACCAATGTACTGTGTATGTATATGCATGTGTATACACACAAATGCATGCACATGTTATAGTATGTGGAAGATCAGATTGTCCCTTCTGAAAACAGGCTAATGTTTTTCAAGTCTGTGTTTTCAATCCAGATTTTTAGAGGTCTGGCTATGCCTGAAAATGTTGATATGCTTCAAGAGAGGTTTTTCAGTACAGCTAGGAGCCCAGTGCCTTTGATTTCACTAGGAATTAGGGTCTCTATTGCTTTCCTTAAATACCATTTTGGTGCTTATTTACAACCATGGACTATTCTGTCTGTCTGCATGTCCATCAGTTTGGTACCTGCAGCCTCATTCAAAGTCATGCAGCTTAGGCTTTGAGGTACTTAAGTTGCTTTTGAAAATAGGACTTGGACTTCCAAAGTTCTGTAGAGCGGTTTAAAGAAAATGTGACAAATAGGTCGTCATGAAGCTATGAAACCCAATGCACGTGCCACTGTTGTGAAGCTGACAATTGTAAAAGTATCACAATTGCTAAAATATCTGCCGTGTTGTTTTAAAAATGCTGCTAAGTCCCAATGTATAGACCGTAATGAAGTTTGTTACAGTTTTTCTTGTGCATTAATCCCTTAATTCTGGTTACAGATCTTGAGTAATGCTGTGTGTGTTTTACCTTCCTTTTGATCAGTTGGTCACATTAAATGGTTAGATTTTAGTATTCTTAGAAGAGGAATAAGGGAAGTCACAAAAGGGAAATAAATTCTGGGGGTTTATGAAAACATAATTTCTTAAGGTTGGTGGAACATAGCAAACAAATAAGCATCATATGACAGCACAGAACTGCATGAAGAGGTCTTACTAAGTCTACCTCTCCCAGCTGACTTGCATTGTATGGTGCAGCCTGAAGGTGGAAGAATAGGCAAAGTACTAATCTCCAGGTAGCTCTTACGTCTTAATTTATTCTCATTACTTTTCACAAATTTATTCTGACAACGTTTTCCTTCATGAGTGACATTTGCCATCTTCAGATACAGTTACCTAAACCTGTTGCTGTTAATTGGGATTACAGTATTCCTACAAGTGTCTGTCTGACTCTTGCAATTTTCAGGCCTTGATTCCATTAATAATCTTAAAAATATCTGTATTTGTTCCTTGTGGCTTATTGGTCTCAGCATAATGATTTCCATTTGAAGATGATGACAGTCATGTGATATTACCTAGTAATTAAAAAGTCCTGAGGGGAGAGATTCAGGAATAGATTAATCATTAAAAACACTATGTTCTTGCTAAAGTCTCTAATGCAAAGTCTTGTATGGTATCCTCAGAAGCATTTCTTCATTCACTTTGGCTGT
The DNA here is from genome assembly GCA_008921705.1 of Burhinus oedicnemus. Classification (NCBI taxonomy): domain Eukaryota; kingdom Metazoa; phylum Chordata; class Aves; order Charadriiformes; family Burhinidae; genus Burhinus; species Burhinus oedicnemus. The sequence goes on from VFFE01008751.1 coordinate 2,975,004, forward strand.
TATGTTACCCAATTTAACCATGTGCTGCATGGCAAATTAACAATCTTATAGCCACAGAAATAGATCAGTGAAGGATCACATATGTTATAGGAAGAATAAATCAGGACGATAAGGTGTGAGTATAGGGATGCTATAAGTCATAAAAACTGAGGTGATGTTCACGTGTTTAAAAACCTGTTTAAATGCCAAGGAAAAGTTCTGTGCAGGTTCCTGCTGTGTCCTTGGTATTTAAAAATAAGGACTGGCACCTGGTGCTCAGGGTACTCAAGGAGATGCCCATGCAGAGGGCTGGTGATTGCATTTGCAAGTAATTGTCAGCATTTGTGAAAGCTGCTGTGGAAGTGTGACCTCAATGGCAATCAGAAGAGTAAGGTGGTCTTAATTAGCAGTCATTCAAAAAAATTCTATAAGACTTACTTATAAGTCTTTCTCTATTCACTATTCCTTTTCCAACCCATTTTTAAGTTTATTTTTTTTAAAAAACTTTCTTGAGCCATCCACTTACAGCAGTGCAGTGACTTGGAATGGTATTCTGTTTAGTGATGGTCATAAGGGGAAAGGAAAGAGATTGTATTAATGTGTGATCATCTGTGTAGGGTACAGCTGGTGGGAGACTGCACTGGTTTGTGTGGCAGGTGCGAGTCTGTAGGCACTCTGAAGTCAACATGCTGTGGAAAGGAGAGTTTGCTAGCCTCCCTGGAGAAAGCATCTATCTGATGTACAGAACGTGAGGGGTCTAGGAGTAAAATATACTCAGCTTAAGAGGGAGGCAGCTAGCATCTAGAAGGAAATGTTTGTATTGATACAGTCCTCATTTCCAAGGAGAGACTTCTTTTGTGAGAGCTTTGAGGCTTTGATCAGAGACAGAGGGTGAGTAACTTCATTTTGGAATTAATGTGATTGAAACAAGGGTGCATATCTGAGAGTGTGCCTGTGGCTGTATTAATTTTTTTAGTGGTCATTAAGCAATTGTATGTGACCATGTTGTGCCTGAAGACACTTAAGTTCTGCTGGTACTGCCAGAAATTCTGAGACCTCCCAGAATGTATATGAAGTAACTGTCTTTTATTCCTTTATGTATGTGGCCTGTAATGTTGTATATTTTCTGTAATTTGTTCTAGTTCCCTCTGATCACAAGCCACAGGCTATATGGAGAGGGAGGAAAAGGGTAACCAGTATCTAAGAGGGAGGGGAAAATCTTTGCTGTGACTCTAACAATAATTACTTACCAAGTTTAGCTTTATTTTTCCTGTTTAAGTGTTCTATTTATGGACAAATCTCAAGCAGTTCTCAGAGTATTCACAATAAGAGCCGTGTAATGTAAGATAATGTGATTGTTAAAAGTCAAACAAGCTTTGACGCTTCTGTTGAGGTTTGTTTGCTCCTTCAAAACAGGAAATGATCTGGTCTAAAAGCTGCTGAAGAACATGTAGTTTGCTTTGCAGGAATGTGTACAACCCGTTTTCATTTTAATGAAACTTTACTAATGTATGGCCAAAGGAAACAAACACAAATAGGTTAACCCTAGCCAAGTGCATTAAATCAAATATAGCAAGTGTGATCATTATCCATTCGTTGTTTCAGTGTTACCCTTGATTGCTTAAGAAATCTTACAAATAGAAAATGAATTATCTGTCAGTCTCTTACAAAACATGAATTTGAATAATACATATAAATAAGAATACAGAATGCGTTTCAGTCTCTTGATTTCCTGTTCCTGTGAGAGCAAATGTAACAAGGCTTGCTATAAAAATAACATTTAAAAAAAAATTGCAGGTTAGTTAAGAGCATGAATCCTGTCTAAATGTCTTCTCATATGTTCTGCCACCTTTGACAGAAATGTGGTGATGGAGATCCTCACCACATGCAAGTGATCGTGGAGCTGGGACTCTGAAATTAAATAGAGATTCCCAGACTCTAAACTTTCAGAAGTATTTCTCTTACATGAGTGAAGAAGCTAAAACCCTTTTAGAAGTCTTAAAGGTCCCTGCTAATAAGCTGTCCTACCTGCAGGGCTCTTTGATGTCAAGTCACCTGTGCAGTCTGAAGTTCTTGTCCAGCTTATTCATCAAACAGATCTTCCTGTATCTGAACAATCCGGGGACACCTTCCACTTCTCAGGAGAATAAAACATGCTGTAGCTTCTGCATGAATTGGCTTTGGGAACTCTGGAATTTTCCCAGTGTTCATAGTCATACGACAGATCTGTTTCAAAGCAACAGAACACAAAAGTACAAATTGCAGTTTATTTGTAAAACTAGCTAATATGTTGCTTATACATACCAACAGAGCTAATAAGCTTCAGTTATGCTTTGTATTTGATTAAACTTAGTGATCTGCATTTCTAAGCCCACCTATGAAATGCAACATGCTTTTTTTTTTATCTCTGGCTTGTGTTTAAGAAAATGGAGGCTGGCTGTTGCATTAAGATGCACGTGCTTAGTACTCTCCAAACTGAATTTGTTTAAGCCCATTTTTCCCTGGCTATGTAAACATAAATTTTTTTTCTTCATAATACCTTATGTCTATCTGTGTGTGCATGGACGAGCAATTTGTTCCCAATAGTATAAGAAACATCTGTAAAAAGGGTATATTTCACTGACAATGGCAACATGCTGGGAATATACTCCAACTATTGCTCTCAAGTATACGTGTTTGTGCCTCAGCTCAGACACAGCATGTAGTGAAGGAAAATCTAGCCACAGTTTAATGCATATTTACAAGATATCCCACTCTCTCCAGTGTGGTGTAATGAGTACCCAATGTGCAGTTTGTTTCATTGTTAAAAGAGCACCAGTGGAAGCAGCAAACGAAACGAACGTGCTAAAATATTGTAATCTATTCCGTGGAGTGCTGTTCTTCAAGGGCTTGGTGATTAGAGGTTTTATTTTCATCCAGCAAATGTTATTTATTCACGCAAAAGTCCTGCAGAGAGACTGGGAGACAAAAACAGACTGTGTTAGCTCAGGAGATGGGGCAGGGGTAGGGCTGTGTCTTCTATGAAGAGAACTATCACTGAAGTTACATGGAGCATTGGGGAACCTCTTCAGGCTTTATACCATAGCTGTGCTTTTGATCATGTGCGTAAATAGGTCTTCTGCAGAGTGGTTGACTTAATTCAGTCATTTTGATTGATAATTAGAACTGACAAAGAACAGATCAATGCAAATCACAAGGACAGAAACATCTGGGACTCTGTTTAATGTGAATCCCCCAAATCCTCCTTAGTGGAAACCACACCAAATGTACAAAACAGAATTCACAGTTGTTTTTGCAAATGCACAAATTAATATATCATAAGATATGAAAAATAATAAACGATAGGAAAGAACTGGTGCAGATGTTGCTGTTCCTTCTTTGTTTAGATCTTGCAAGTTTTCACTGTCTTTCCACAGTGGAATGTGGGCTGAGCAGTGATGCAATGGGTGGAGTAAAGAGTGGCATTGAGCTTTGGCAGGTGGCTGGGTGCAAGCTTCTGCCCTGCAGCTCTCTTGGCTGGCTTCTGGTCTTGTCCAGAGGTGTAGGAATGTTTTTCTAAAGCTTGAAAGGCTCAGATGAGTTGCTGCTGGTTTGGGTTTTGGTTGTTTTCCTTCCAGGTGGCTAATTAAAAAAACAAAGACCCTTCCCTGTGACATACTTTCCACAAAATATTTGATAGGAGGTTGGAAGCATTTTGTGAGAGAGGAATTCAAACCAGAATGAAGAGAAACTTGATTTCATTTTTTATTTTTTTTCCTAAACATATCTTTTCTCAGATGTTTTCAATTTCTTACAGTGAAGAGAACTGAAAAAAAAATGATAGTTGAATTTATTGGTTTTTTCCTTCTTCTCTGAAATTGTAATATCCCTGCAGTTAGGAAAATGTGCTGCTGGCAGGAAATAATTTTTCAGACAATGAAGGAAATCTTGCAGTGTTTGAGTATGGTGGTTAAATTACTTCAATTTGAAATAATTTTGAAAAGTTCAGCTGGAAAAAGAGGGTGGGGGAAAATGGGAGGAAAATGAGTTGTATACATACTTTTATATTCAGGGACAGGATTGAGGTGGGAGACAGGGTAAAACATGGTACAAAAAAATAAAATCTTTAAATAAACTAGAATAAGAAATTCATTTAAAATGATTTGAAATAGAAATAATTTTTTGGGGGGGAAAAAAAATTGAGATAAATTTTTGATGTTTTGTCGATAGAATCTTATTTTTCAATAGAAGGGTGGGGGTTGCCCCTACTCTGTAATGGATTGATGCAATTTCTGTATCGGTTAGAAACAAACACTACTTACATTTCCAGTTTGAAGTGAGATTCAGAAAATCTAAATTACCTGACCGTGATGACAAAGGCAGCCCAGCAGAGCTAAGAACATCTGCATCCTAGACTTGTGCTTTTACTAGCTTGCATTCCTTGGAAAGAAATTTTTCATATAGTCTTGGCCTTTTTTTTTTTTTTTTTTTTTTTTTTAGCTCTTACTGTCTCTGTTATTTATATGGTAAATCCCAGTCACTTCCTTTCTCTGAACACTATTCAATGGAAGGCTGGTTTCTGTTTGCTGGTTTTTCTGGCCTTCTAGACATCTGCTGGCCTGCCTACCATGAAAATACTCGCCTAGCTCTGAACACGTGCTCTGCATTTTCTGAGATAACTCTAAAGAGTACATGTGTACATGATGAATTTGGGTATTTGTCATGAAATACATAGCATTTTTCAGAGGATCAAATGTGCTTTTATGATGATTAATATCAATAACTGATGGAGCTGTGCTATAATAGCAAGTCTTTGGTTCCAGTGCTATTTCAAATTTTGTTCAACTTGTAATTTCAGGCATTGTTACTCTTTAGACATCCCTTTTCCTTGTGTGTTACTGCCCAGGTTTGCAGCCTGGCTTGCTCCTTTTATTCCTGTGCCTTCTAAAATAACATTTGTTTTTATTCCTTTGGTCTAGCTCATCAATAAATGCCTTTTAGCACCTTTTGAAACCAAAAGCAAAATAAAAAAGGAAAAATTCTGCTTTTAACCTAGAGAAAGCAAAACCACTGTTCTAGTGTTAGTTGTCACAGTGTAAAAATCATTAGTCAAAGATAAAACTTTGAGAGGAAGTATCCTTAGTTTTGTCACTAATATAAAATAGCATTATCTTTTAAAAGTGTAAATGTGTGTCTTGCAGACTTAGTACCGCTGGATACTGCAACAAAATCATGTGTGTGTTGGTTTTTATTATTAACTCCAGCTTTGAATTAGAATTCCCTATATTACAGCTTGGAGCTAAACTCTGTTTACAAAACAGTATTTACACTTGACTAATTTTGCAGATCAAACTAATTAAATCAATTAAACTGGTGATTAACCAAATGAAGGCTGATTGCAAAAATTAGTGGGTTTATTTTGGAGGACTGGAAGTAAGCTAATTACTGCAGTGATTACTTGAACCTGGAGTACTCTAAATGTGGTATAAATTGAAACCTCATAGTGAATTAGACTGGGAATTCATTACAGTTTAAAGCACTGTTAATACTATTCAGGCTGCTACTCCTGTGGGAAAATTTCACTCAGTATTTTGTATACTGATAAACAATCATTTAGTCTGTGTCCTTTTAAATAACACCAAGCAATTTCACACAGTATTTTTTCTTGTGGCTGAGTCACAAGTCTATGTTATGAAAACGTAGTTACTAAACCTGTCAATTGGGTTCCTGCACACTGCATGATGGGAAATGTAGTCCAACTCAATCTCTCCATCATAATGAAACAAAGTGTTCTGGTTTCACATGGTCGCTACAGCGTTTTCTGGGTTGATGTCTTAATCTGTGTTTGCCACCTCCGGTTGTTAGCTTTTGGTGCACAGAAGAAATGGCAGTTTGGTTCATTTGCCCTGCACATGGCTTAACTGTTGGCACAGCACAGAATGTTTTGTACTAATTCTAAGTTGTTGCATTTCACGCTCATACTTGGAAATGTAGCACCACAGAAGGATTTTAGGAAAGGAAACAGATCTGCTAGATTAGTCGCTCATTTTGTTTGCCAATGCGAGTTATTCCCTAGAGTATACTTCCGAGGCTATTTCATTCCTCCTTGCATCGCCAATTAACAATGGAATATAAATGTCTACTAAAAATGACCTATATTATAGAGTTCCTTCAAGAACATCTTGCAAGGGGGGTTAAAGAAATTGCACAGAATTAAAATATAAAAACCTCAAAGGGCTGGAATATCATGTAGTTTGTGACTATTTCATGTTACACTTATGAATATTGTAAACATGCTTTGTTTTAAGCTGGTTTTGCAAGATCTTTTGTTACACACCTCGTTCAACAAGGGGTTCAGCTTTAGTCCTCATTGCTCCCATGAATGCAGCCACTTGAGATTTACATTGCATAGGAGGCTTGTATTCTGCACACTTTTGCTGGTTTGGGTTATTTTCTCACACACATGAGTGCAGCTCCTCCTTGCTTAAAACCAAATTTCAATAGACAAAAGTGCAGAACTCATTACTTCATTTTGCTATCAACCACAGCATATATGTACCACTATAAGCAAAGGCGTGATGCAGGCCTCTTGCAGCATTCCCTTCTGAAACAGTTGGCCAGTGATAAGGAAACAGCTACTTTTTTTAAAATTCATTTAAAGCATAATCATTTTCTCTGTAGTTGCCTATTTGGGAATTGCCTGTTTTAATTTTATTTTTTACATTGCTGGGTGCATTTTATCAAGACGAACTTCAGTCATACAGGAAAAGAATCTCAGAGTATTAGAACAGGAAGAAAGTACCACTGAATCCGTTTTGCTGGGCAAAATAGGATCAGATCAAATCAGCTGGGGAAAATGGCCTGAAATGAGATTTACTTATGGGAACAACTGAGGAAAAGGTGATGGTTAGCCACGGGTGGGTGATGGGACAGGAAACTTGGGAGGCCATTGCAAAGGCTCAGCATGAACTAGTGGATCGAAGTCAGCAGTAGGAAGGATTTCAGTTGCTTTTTGGCTAGGATCTGGTGTGTTAGAGTGGGCAGATATTGCCCTCTGTGTGCACACTGCTCCAGAGCTAGTTCCTCTGTATGAAGGCAGGATCTGGCTCTACGTGGAGTATAGTGCTCGGCACTTTGTTATCAAAAGACAGTGTAAAATGAGAAAGCAGTAAAGGGAGACAAAACTCAAAGATGGCTGCAGGAGAGAACTGTGACCTACAATGACAGGGATGAGGTGTGTGAAATTGGACAAAAGGAGGGTGTCCTGTGAAGACTGAAGCTGAGATATGTTCACAAATATTTAGCAGCTATTAGCACCGAGAAAGCAGAGCGCTTACTCAGTGTTGCACTTTGGTAAAGTGAAATAGTAGAGCACATCAAACCAAAGAAAAGGGAATACCCAGAGAGGCTTTCTCAGCAAAGGGCCTCTTGGGCAGTGACGGCGGGGGGGGGCAGGCAGGGGGCTGGGCAGGCAGTGCCAGCCTTTCTGGTGGGGGGCAGAGGGAAGCTGGGGCCTCTAGCGCTTCCCCCGTGTTCTAGCCCAGTGTTGGAAAACACTCCTGGTAGCAAAAGTGCTGAAAAGACACAGGAGGGTGGATTTTTTTCACTATGACACGTCAGTTTAGGGGTTTTATCTGAGTGTGTCCAAGTATGTTTTCTGAGAAAAGATGTAGGAATACCAAGATGCTTCATACCAGCGTGTACAGATAGTTTAAAAAGAAAACTAGATTCTGTTGCAGGGTACTCATTTCTTGACCAGATTTCTATTCCCATAGGAATCACTTTCTCCAAAAACATAGGCAGATATTCAAGTCTGTATGTGAAAGTCACAAATAAAATATATGTCTGATTTTTTTGATTTTGTTTTGTTGTTGTGTTTTGGGGGTTTTTTTTTGTTAGCAAATATCTCATCTTCCCTGTCTTTGCAAGCAGGGAATTTTATTTCTTATAGAGGGACTTTTGTTAGTTTGTAATGGAATGAAAAATAAATTTAGACGTGCAGATTACTAGCTGAATGCTTTAAGGGAGGAAGCTATGCATATGAAGTACAAGGAAATGCCGGTCTTGCTTGAACACTGTACCAAAATGAAGCATTATGTCATACTCTAAGCTCATGTAAAATTCCTTATAAAGCTGATTAAAGCAAAGCAAACTATATGGTAGTTTGTTCTTATAAAATAACTCAATACAACTTGTCCTTATTTGAATTAGATCCAAGTGAATCTCAAATTAATTTTTTTCTGATGCAGTTTTTTGGAAGTTAAATACTGCAGTATAAAGCTGAAGCAAGTTTACCAGACTTGAGTAGATTTGACTGCAGTAAGTTTGCTCTACAGTGTCCATTTTCAACTGTGTTCCGTTATTTAATGCTATAGCAGAAACAGAATATCATCCTGGCAGTTTCAAATGGTTATTATTCATTTATATTGTGTTACCACCCAGAGTGCTCATCTAGATTGCATATACGTGGGGTTTCCACAAGAGCTTAGGAGACAAGTATCTGAAAAGACAGGAAGCTGAAGGAAAGCATTCATTAACTGACAGGACAAAGGCCTATGAGGCAGTTCCAGTAACCCTGCCTAGAGTGAAATGGGTTAAGAAAGAGGTGTGCACACTCTTAATAAATCCATCATGTAAAAAATGCATTATTTTTCTCAAGGAGATAGCGATATTATTCAAAACGTGCTAAAGTGGGCAGGATATCCCAGGAGTAATTGTGAATTATTAGGTCATAGGGACCTCATTGCAAACTATTTGCAAAACTTAATTGGTGTAATAAATAAAATATGCATGCAAATTAGACTAGTTTCTGAATTAAAGGAATCTGTTATCCAGCATTGCAAAGATCCATCCTAATTTAATAGTGGTTTTATATACAGTTTGAGATAGCCATGTTTTATATTTGTCCTAAAAAACCCAGATGGTATTTAACTAAACCTCAACCAGCCAACCAGTGGCATCTGATAAATTTCAGTCTGTAGTGCAGGATGTCACTGGCAGGGTGATGCTGGATTCTGGCAAGAGAGTAACGGTACCTTATTTAATTTAGTACATAGAAGAAAGTGGTTAAGCAAGCTGAAAAAATGAACGGTCCTATTTGCTTTATTCTGTCTAAAAAGACTCCTTCAGTACTGAAGCTAAAAATATTAGTAGCTTTGAAAGTTCTGTTGCAAACCCTGTTATTTATTGATTTATTTGCTATTCATCTTAGAATTCTAGTAGTGGAAAGAAGAGCACTAATGAGTGTAGCTGATTTCATTATCCTAGATATAAAATAGGGAGTATGTAGTCATGTAATGACTTTGTATCCTAAAGCAAAATCTGGAAGAATCAAAGTGAAGAATCTCTTAGAATAAATATAAATAGATAGATATGAAGAAATAGTTAACATTCTCTGTCTAATATTATTGCTAGACTCAATAACACTGTCTTGTCATCAACTCCAAATCAAGTATTACAACTGCTTTTTTAAAGCAATTGATTGAATGAATACAAATGTCTTGCTGTTGTCACTTGGGATAGCACTTGATATATCCCATTTTCTAGACTCTAATTATTCCATTTGTAGACATGAATGCCATTTAGATGTAAGCTAATTCAGCATGGTAACTCAATTAGATTTGTACTGACTAGGATTTATGAAACATCAATGGATTCTTGGTGAGACCAATGGGACTACTGGTTATTTATCCCTAAGTCTTACTGATACTGCCTCTCAGGAGCTCAATTAAACACGCCAGTGATGAGAATGTTTTGTAACAGTAGTCTTTCACAATTAGACTAAGATTTTTGTAAAGCACATCACATGTAAAACAGGGCATCATGTATTATGCAATACAAAGTTCTCATTTGACTAGCTCATGATGTTGAAGGGTAAAAGAAATTCCCATTATTGCTTTGTTAGTGTAATTACAAAAAACAAACCTCAAGATTAAGTTCATATAAAATATGACAAAAATTCTGTTTTACTGATGGAAAAAGTAAAAATCAAACTGTATTTATATAAAATAACATTTTTGTTAGTATCTGCATCTTATGGCTACAAACAGGTTTCTGTACTAATGTAGATCCCCTTGGAAACCAGGAGTTCCTTGTGTGGATTTAGAGGTCTCATTGCACTTGACCCTGGGATCTTTTGTTTGTTCCTTTTTTTTGGAAATAAATTAAATAGCAGGAACGCTCACTGAAATTGCAGGTTTTAAACAACGGCAAGAGACTACGTGAGTAAATTTGCATTCATTGTCATTACGTGTTTCAACTTAACATTGATGGAATCTTGCCTTCACCTGAACTTAAAAAAAAAAAAAAAAAAAGAAAAAAAATTTTGTAGACTAATTAAAACAACCTGTCAAAATGGCCCAAATTTCCAGTGTTTGATTACCGAATCCTGACAACAAAGTGGTGTGGAGTTAGTCATTAGCAGAAACTACGCAGACAACTTGAAATAGAGAGCAACATTAATTTAACTTCTATTCAGCTTTATACAGCTAATTTTATGGGATACACAAAGCCTTGATTCCTTCAACATGCCTTGCCAATAAAATAACCAGTCTTCCTGTTTGCTACAAATGTCTTCTAATGAAATATAGGGAGTCGATATCAGTACAGCACTGGCACAGAGAAGAACCTCAATAAATGGATAACAAACATCCTCTGTTCCTAATTCATTCCAAGTAAACACCAGGACTTGAAAACTTGGGTGGAGAAAAACAAATACATCTGAGTGATTCGTTACTGTTTTCATCATTAGAAACGTAGGTTTTCAACAATATGGTATATGGTGTATATCTCTTACGTTGCTTCTTTTTTGCTTTAAAAAAGAAGCAATTTTTTTTAAGCTTGAAACTCAACCTTTAGCAAACTTTTGGTTGAACATTTTTTAGCCAGAAGCTGGCAATTTTCTCATTATTTTTTAAAAAAATCTTAATTTTCAGGGGGCAAAAACAACTCCAACAACAGAACCCATCAAACAGCAAACCAACCCCCCAAAACAACCCTTGTCATTTCTAGTTCTGATATTTACAATTAAAAAAATAATAATTCTTACTCATGGAACAAACAAATTTGTCTTGCCTTTCCTCATCAATAATACTCCTCATGATTGTTTGTACAGATTATGAGCTATGATTAACGCTGAAGTGAAAATGTTTGGCCGGCTCTCCAGTTCCCCGATATATTGGGGATTGCTCACACCTGCTGGTGTGAGAAAGAGCTGCCATTTCTTAGGCCTTGGAGCAGGTACTGTGCTGAACTTGAGCAGCTCGGTAGTTTTCTGGAAGGTGCCTTTGAGCCTTTCCTCTTGTGAAGCGGTGCAGTGATGCATCCACCTGTCATTCAGTTTTGTATTTCCTGTGTGACTATCTTCTTAAAAGTGGAGTTTTGCTACAGAGAGGCATGGCTTTGGCCCAGACTTAATAAAAACAATTATTTCCTACAGAGTAGTATAGCATCTAAACCTGATTTTTCCCATCTGTGGCCCAGAACGTAGCCAGAACAGCTTGTTTTGCTTGTACCATGCTTGCCATAGTTTCAGAGCAAGTAGGATAAACTGAACATGGAGTCAGAGTTGTGGATCACTTTGCCTTCGTGAGACTTCAGTTCAGTAGGCGACAACTTCTGTACAGGGTTTGATGTCTTGTTCTTGTCTTCAGAGTGAATCTCCCTGTATGAAACAGCAGATGTTCCCAGAGGCACCTTCCAGGTTCTGTTGAGATATCTGGGCATTTGAGCTCCTTCTATAGTTTAGGCAGATGCATGTTGCACTTAGTAATTTGATGAATTACCTTTATATTTAAATTGTCTTAAAGAGATTTAAAAGTGCCATTTTTAACCCTTTGTGACTCCACTGAGAATTCAGGATGACTTTACAGTAACTCTGATTTCCTTTTTTTTTTTTCTAGTTCCCCAAAAGTACCTCTGTTAACCTGCTTTTGAATGGCTTATTGTAGATGAAACTGAGTATTAGTTACAGGTTCACAACCATTGGCACTGCATATGTCTGTTCAATCTTATTGCCATTTGGGAAGATATTTCTTCAGTTTTTGTTCTGAGAAAAAAGTAATGAAATTTCTGGGCTTTACAGAAGCAAATTGGGTCAGGTGTTTAGCATGTTTTGAAGTAGTCCATTTGCAGTAACTCCCCACTTCAACTTGGATAATCAAAGTTTCCCTATATGGGGAAATTATACAAGATAATTTGAACAACCAGCTAGGACTTTGGCATTACTGGACATGGAGCTATTGGAAATGGCAGTTATAAAATGCTGGGAAGCTATTAGTTGTTCTCCTTAAGATTGTAGAAAGCTTCTGAAATTCAACATTACCAGAGTCTGAGGTGAACGGAGAAGAAGAGACTGTCAGAGAGTATTAATTTGTTCTTACAAAGGACCCAAATCCTGGCAGAAGAGGAGTTTGGGATATACTGTGTCTTCCACACTGTTTTGTAGGGTGAGAAAGTGAACCACTGTGAGATTGGGATGCTTCTGTTAGTAAGTGGGAGGAATAGGCAGTGGCATCGGAGATTGGTGTATTTGGGGTTAAAAGTCTTGACAGTTTTGCATGGAGGAATGGACTGTAGTTCTTGTAAATGCAGACTCAAAAGCTTCATCAACCAGCTCTACACTGCACAGCCAGCAAAACTGGGCAGGTTAAACATAGGCTTGTGCATGACCAAAAATAAAATACGCACCTACTGTTTTGTACTGACTGGTGGTGTGATTTAGCCCCAGTAGGCAGCTAGGCACCCCACAGCTGCTCACTCACTACCCCCCAGCAGGGTAGGGGAGAGAATCGGAAGGGCAAAATTGAGAAAACTTGTAGGTTGACAATAAAGACAGTTTAATAGGTAAAGCAAAATAAGGAATTCATTCACTACTTCCCATCAGCAGGCGGGTGTTTAGCTGTTTCCAGGAAAGCAGGGTTCCATCACATGTAACTGTTACCTGGGAAGACAGACACCGTCACTCTGAAGGTTCCCCCCGTCTCCTCCTTTCCTCTAGCTTTTGTTGGTGAGCATAATTTTATGTGGTATGGAATATCCCTTCAGTCAGCTGGGGTCAGCTGTCCTGGCTGTGTCCCCTCCCAGCCTCTTGCCCACCCCCAGCGTATTCACTGGAGGGGCAGAGTGGGAAACAGAGAAAGCCTTGATGCTAAGTACTATAATGTAGGTGTGTTATCAACACTGTTCTGGTCACAAATCCAAAACAGCACGGTATGGGCTGCTATGAAGAAAATTAACTCTATCTCAGCCAAAACCAGCATGATTGGGGTTTGGGGATATGGTCAGTGCTGTCCTGCATTGCCTAATGTTTATGGCTGAGAAACTGTTATGGAGGAAATTATTTTTGATAAGGCTCACTCAGTACTGCTAAATGAAGGCCCAGCATAGCTTCAGAAATATTATCTCGCTTGGCTCCTACTTAAAAGTGGAACAGCGGGTTAACTTGAAATCTGTGTTAAGCCTACGTGCCTACACTGAGTGCACCGCACTTTTGCTGAGCAGTGGAGGAAAATCAGCCCAGGGATTTTTGCCTAAAAATTATCATTTTAGTAGGTGGCTTACATAGTCTTCATACAGGTAAGACATTGACTAATCAATGTGAATTGATAGAGTAGTCCAAGCATCTCCATAATTATGTATATTAAAAAACTAAACAGATTGGGCAGCATGCTCAGTCTGATGAACTCTAGGTTTTGCAGGTGTGGTGTCCAGGATAATGAAGCAATACTTACGCATTGCAGTATACAAGGAAATAGGAATTGATAGGTCATGGTAATCTATTAGCTATGAAAAGATACTGAATTCTATGTGCTAAAAAGCCATCTTTTTCAGACTATTTGGTGCATGTGTTAAATTTGAGTCTGTACATTCCTAAAAAAGCTGTGCACAAGTTTTAAAGTATGGTTGTTCCCTTGCATCCTCTTATGCTTTTTATGGCACTATCAAAATTGAGATGCTTTAGAAGGGAAGTGTATTAGGTTAAAACTGATTTCTTGTTCCAGGCGCTCTTGGGCTCACTGACTTGCAGCCCTTGCTTCCAGACTGGCCAGAATGCTGTAGCCGCTGATGGTTAGCAAAGTGCCTGATGTTATTACTCTAGGAAATATTGACAGCTTGCAGGATTGAACACTAATATCATAGCTTAACTGACATGGCAGCTGCTGAATAATGGACATATAAAAAAGTTCTTTTACATGGAATTATTTTGTGGAAGGGTGGTGTTTGGAGGGAATGATTGCTGAAGTGATTGTAGCTGAGTGGCATTGTTTCAATGCTGATTTTTCTGTACCATGTGCCGTTTCTTTCATCAGATTTACAGTAACACAATTATCTTACTCTGTCACTCTGCAGTTCATACTGTTAACACTCCAGTTGTGCACCTCAGTGCTAGTAGGCATCTATATTTTCTGCCTTTTATGAAAGCTATGCAGATTTGTGCATAAAACCTGCTGGTTAGAGACCATCTTCCAATTTAAAAAACATCCTGCTACTAAAATATTTTCAGCATATTGTTCTTATTGAATTGTTGTTTAAAAGAAATACAATAAAATAATTATTGACTTGTCAAAGAGTTTTTAGAGGATCATATCTGCTGTCTTGATTCTTGCTGTTGCTTTCACATAGGATCAGGCCAGTATCTTCTCACATTGGGAGAACTCATCGTGGCTCCACATCTAAGAATGAATTCATTATAAAATTAAGAATAGATTTCAGTTACAGTATTTTTTGTGCAAAATAAAGTATTACTAATCTTAGTGCAGGGTAGTAAAAAATTTTTGGTAAATGTTCAATGTGTTGGAAGATATTTTTGTGGAATGTTTCCTTGAAAAGTGCAGGTTTTTTTAATGTAAGAAAAGAGCTCTAAAAAACAAGCAGAAACCCAAACCTTGTCAAAATGGAATATTTAAGTTTTCTTATTTAAAAATATTTCCTTTCATGTAAACAAAATATAAGCTGGAGAATGAAATGTCAGTTGAAACATTCATTTTCAAATTAATTAAGCAAAACACTTTGAGGCAAACCTGGTTAACAAGAAAAAAATCATGACCATATGAAAATACATGTATTTTGTTCCTCTTGGGAATGGGCATATACTTTGAAATTTGTACAATAGTCCCAAAGTAGAAATGGCAGTGTTTTCCCCATTTACTAGAGTCTGAAATAATTGCAATTCCAAACTCAAACTGTAGATTCAAAGCCTCACCTGGACTCAGCTGTATTTGTTGACATACTTTGTGTACTAGTGCCAAGCAATTGAGCTTAGTTTACCTCTCGGTGCTTTTACCGCAGTAGACTACAGTAATTAAAATAAGCATTGCTACAAAATGTGGCTTAGATTAATCAGCTCAGGGCTTTTCAGATGTGGCGCAAACCTTTTTCAGCTAAATGCTGCAGAAATGTTGTTTTCTTATGAGTCGAGGTGGGAGTGGTGGTGTGGCAGAGGGGGGAGAAGTGCTGGTAATTACAACAATACCATCTCAGTCACTATTTCTGTTGGCAAACACAGCAAAGAGGCCAGACTCCGAGGCTTGGAAACCTGAGCTACAGTGCACAGTTCAAGACTGGATTTGAAGATGTATCTCTGTGCCTGTGTAGTAATGTTTTCTGTCACAGGGAGGACTGAGCTACGGGAGCCTACACCTGAGCTTCAGGAATGCAAGATGGGAGCTTCTTGAAATTTTACTTTCTCTTCAACTCAGTAAGAGGTGCAGTTTCTGAGGGAAACAGCACAAAAAGAAAGAAGGAATGGAGAAACCAAACAATCCTTAGCCCTCTGTGTGTCCTGTTCACAAGAAAGTTTTTGCTTCCTAGACCCCCCTCAGTGCCTTCCCTCGATTCCAATTCACTTCACATCCTTTTCACTTCCATGTCTAATGGGGATCACCTACATTCTTCTACTCAGCACCTATAATTTTATCTTCTTAAAGAGCTGAACATCTCATTCAAATATTGTAATTCCTCTGAATCCCCAAAACTGACCTCAAGTTTCCACTAATAGTTATTTAGTCACACTGATTCCTTTGTATATGTAATATACAGGTACATACACAACCACAGTTTTTGCATAAAATTGAATTCATTCTAGAATCAGGACTGGAGTAACCCTGAGAGTTTGTCATGTAGCCTGTCTTGTCTCATAAGTCTGGATCAGGATTATAGAAGTCATTCCTGACTGGATTTTGGTCTACACTGTTCTTACACCTAGATAATTAAGATGCCACAATGTATTCCAGTGCTAATGCTAATATTTGACTTTCCTGCTGAAGTACATTACTTTTTCTTCTTACCATCATCATGGATGTGGGGAAAAATCATTTCCTTAGTAGCAGCCTTTATTTCTCTCATATCAGAAATGTCTTCTATGGGGCAAACACAGCTCCATTTTCTTCCGTTTTCCCTAATGGGACTTGCTTGCTTTAATGTTATGTTCTCTCTGTCTTCCTCTGGGCTTATCTCCATTTAGTCTACATCTTCCTTATCTGGCAAAATTACTTTGAATTCTATTCTTATCATTGAGAATATTCATAATCTTTCCCACCTTGCAGTAGATTTATAGGCATACTGTCTTTTGTCCTTCGGGTCAGTAGTGAAAGTACTGATTAATACTAATACAGGATTGAATCATGCAGAACCCAATCTGACAACTTTCCAGTTTGACACTGGAACACTGGTAATTGCTCTCTAGCATGGTTTTCTACCCACTTTCGAGTTCACGCTCTAATGGATGTCTTTTCTATTTCACTGATGAGCATGCTCTTAAGAGGTAATGTACACCTTACCAAAGTCAAGACTTAATACATCTACTGCCTTTCCTTTACCCACAAGACTGATTATCCTCTTGCAGAAGGATGCTACATTTGTGAAAAGCAAATCATGTCGAATTGGTATTACTGTTACTCTGTTATCTTCTGGTCCTTATCTGTTACCATATTTTTTAAGCAGTAAAGCAAGGCACGCTGGTCTATAATTCCCAGGTCCATCCTTTTTAATACAGTAGTTGTATATGCTTACCCCTTCTCCTTTATCATAACTTTAGACTTTGATGGTGTAGTTTCTAATGTTCTGTTAACTTTTTTTTTAATGATATTTCGTTTGAAGACAAGTAAAATTCGGCAGTGACGCTAGCCATTGTCAGTAACTTCATGGAAAAATGGGGACTAGGAATCATTAAATGGATAGCCAAAACATCTGTCAGGAAATTTCCCAAACTGAAAATAAACATTAGGTGGGCAACATTACCTATAATAGGGAGGCAGTGAATGGAAATAAATGGTATGGTGTGGCAGTATAACTTGCAGAGCAAGGGAAGTGAAAATATGCTTAAAATGCCAACACATCTGAGAGAAACCAGAAGTTAACTTAACCTTCCAATAAATTTGGTTGTAGTTTAATCTAATGGGTATTATTTAATAGGACTGGCTTTCAGGCAGGTTTTCCCAGACAAACCCTGTTTTCTTTCCTGGAAATCTTATGCTGGTAGAATTTAAGGAATTTGGGCATTTTATTTTAGGATTTCTAGATGTCTTTATATCCAGCTAGGATAACAGTATAATTCAGACTAGGTTCTGCAATGTCCTGGACTGGACATCTAGCAGGTATGCATAGGTCTGGTGTGTCCACTGCATCAGATCCACCATACAAGCATTGCTTCATTCACGTCCTGCATGATACCTACTGCGGTAGGGGACATATCATGTCTTACTGCCTAGGGTACAGATCATCTAAGTAGACAAGCAGGTCTGATGCGTTTTGTATGTCAGGTGCATCTGATTTTGCTGTGTATGCTCACACAATATATGCAGGCACACACCTGACGGAAAAATTCCAGGTCAAAACCCTGGAGGCCTAATGCCTCCAGTCATATGCTGCCTGGTGGCTAACTTGTGAGGGAAGAGTCCCACTTGGGAAGTTGTCTATGGGCCCTGCAATAACACCCTGTATTTCCTGTCTCTCCTTCTCCTCTCTCTCCCTACCTCCTCCTTCTTACCCCTCTGAGGAGGAATTAGGCATTGTAGGATTGAAAGGGTTAACAGGATTGAAGTACTGAAGGGTCCAGGTCATGTCTGAAGGGAGGAGACTTGTGTATCTGAAACAGGAGTAAAAACAAGATTAGAAGGAAATAAATGAGCGAGCGCATGACCTTGTTTGTGAAAGAGGGAACTGCAAGGTTGTAAAAGATAGCCAATTGTATCAGCTAAAGGGATGCATGAGGGACGCGTAAACCAATACAAGATCACTTAGCGGCGCGTGTATAAACAAGTAGAAAGTATATAAGCAGTGTAATATTTCAATAGAGGGTCTCTGATTTATCATCTATAGGAGTCAGTGCATCAATCCGCTACACCCTTCCTCCCCCTTTTGAAATCCTGATCAGAACGAGCTCTGCGTAGCTTGTGGAAACATGGTTAAGAATCAAAGCCTGTGTGCTGTTGCTACAGCTTGTGTATGTGTAAAACTGCCGGTGATGTTCAGAATAGCACAGCTGGAGTTGTGCTTTTCTGACTGCTAGCATCAAATCCTAGTTCAGCATCCACTGAAATTCATCGAGATGCTTCAGTATGGGCCCTAGATCTCTGGCCCTTAAACTGATACTTTGATCCTTAACCTGAGAAAACTTCAGATGCCTTCTGTCTTGTATACCAGATATCATACTTTAGGGAACACAAGTAGAGCAATGAAGAGATACTGCTTCTAGAAACGGGGAGGAGGGAAGAAAGAGAAAGAAGGATGTGTCCTCAACTGCTGCATATAGTGACACCAAGTTATCTGAAAAAGTTTCTTCAGTTGCTGTTCCCCCTGTAAGACAGGCACACCCTTGTCTTGCAGCACTCTGGCAGTTTCAGGTGATTGTTGCTCCAATGAGGTGTTTCATGCCTGGAATTATTTCTTTGATGGAAGAAATAGAGAGCAGGACCCAGAACAGATGGCTGGTAACGACATCTTAATTCTAGAGAGAATGAAAGTGGTATTTCATTATGGAGTGGTATATTTAAATTGCCTTCAGGTGTTAGTTTAAGAGAGTAGAGAAAAAAGAAAAGTTAAAAAGATTTTTAAGATTTAGTAAAAGGATAGAGTGGTACAAATCAGACCTAGTAATAATGCCCTACAAACCTGTCAGATTGTAGTAATGTGACAAGTGCTAGCTAAAGGGAATCATTGCCCCATGTATGGTGATGGACTTGTTTCACTTTGATGAATCAACTGGTTTGAATTATTAGAAAAATGAAATGTTTGCCCTGGTTTAGAATTTCCAAATGCCCCTTCAGGATAAAAGGACATGCATTATGTCTTTTTAATAATTTGAGAATCAATTTTATGCTACACAAAATGTTCTCTCTTTAAAGCACTAACATAAATTTTAAAACAAATTCATAGTGCAACCGAGTTTGGTGACTAATAAGCTTCATTTAAATAATTTCTTTCCTCTTGCTAAACTTCTCCTACAAACTGGACTTCTTTTAATAAACGTGTAATCCTAAAGGTTTATTATGAGACTTTCAGCAGGCAGAATCCTGGCTGATATAAATGTCGACATAAATTAGGATTAATCAGGCTAATTCCACTGTGAATTTATGGTATTTTTGTATGAGAGATTGGAAAACTAGCATTTCAAAGACCTGTGTCATACAGAAAGCCACACACTGATATCTTTCTTTCTGTGAAAGATGTCATTGCAGTGCTGTTATTTTTGTTATGTATGTAATCTAAATTGTGTAAAAGATGAATAGAGATCCATACACAAACACTTTCAATCTGTTTGTATGCATTTGAGGAAAAGCTCTCATAGATTTCTTAAAAACACACAAATTAATATTGCTTACTTTTCAGCAGGGGTAAATTAGGGTCTTGGAGACCTTCTTAGAATAGTCTGGAGTTAAATAATATTGCATGTTTTTCATTTTACTGTGATGAATGCAAAGCTATTAAACAACCTTTTAAAGAGTTGGTGTAATTATCTGTAAACAGTAATGTTACAAAAAAAGGTCAAGTTGTCCTGCCATTAGAACTTTATGGATATAAACTGGATTTATGTTCCCATAAAATGGGCGCCGACTAACTAGATTAATTCTACACAACTAAACCAACTGTAGTAATATTTAGAAACAATAAAATGATACCAATTAAAGCAATTTTATTTTTTATGTCATATTGATTAATGGTGCACTAAAATTAACCAAAGATCTTAAAATCAGAACGGTTGCAGGAAGACTTCCACATCTCAGCATTATTACCAACAAGAAGGAGCAGTTAAGGGAGATGGCCCTGCAATAGTATGAATATTTAATTAATAATTAGTCATGTAATTTCTCCTCAGGAATTATTATCCCTCAAACTGGTTTGTGAATTTAATTATTAGCAGCCTTTTTGTTTCCATGTCCCCTCATTACTGTCAGGATTGATGTAACATAAACTTCATTAAAAATTAAAGCAAGAGTCTTAATTACAAGGCTACCCTGACTGAAGTCAGAATTAGCCAAGTCAGTGATGTGCAAATGAGTGCATTATTTAAGAAACATGCTGGAAGTAGTTATGCTAATGTGGAAGGTTCACAGTAGCAGACCTTTTCACTTGCAGTTGCATATTCATTAAATGCACTATGCAAATTTAATGTAGCAGCCTTAGTAATGCGTTGTTAATTTATTCAGATTTATTGAGTAGGACTTAAAAAAAAAAAAGTACAAATTTAATTACTGTATCTGCTAGAATGATATTAGGAGAGATAGTGGAGGTTTAAAATGTGTTGATCTGGATTACTGCAGTTTGATGGAGGATGTAGTATCAAAGGACACAATTTTGATAACTAGGCTTGAAAGAATATTTGATTTACTTATGGAATGATCTAAGAAATCACTAAAATTGCACATGCTACTTCCCAATAGGAAAGTAAAAAAAAAAAAGTCTCAGTTGTATTAACTTAAGAGCTAAAGCAGTGCTGAGTCCACAGTCTAATGGATGTAATGATCCTACTGAGACCAGTAAAGGTTATGTATGGAGATCTATGGGAAGCAAACTGTCTTTGTGGAAAGTTCACTGGTTGTTCCGTGTTCCTTTGCGACATTGCTGATCATCAAGTTTAACAACAGGAATCCTATCAGTTTATAACATTACTGGCAGCACAAGGTTATTTGTTAGCAGTGGCTGATGTGAAGTTTAAATTTCTGTTTTTCTTTTTACTTTACGTTTTGCAAAAAACCCAACAAAAACACTGTAAATTTACCATTGTGGAATAATTATTAACTGGCACTCTTTTTCCCTATGAAGGCTATACATATAGAGGAAAAAACAACAGGATTGCATTGTGGTATTCACTTTGAAACCTATTAAAAATAATTTGGACTGTTGTGGAGAGACTTATGCCAGCAAGTGTAACCTTGCTGTCACAAGGATCAGAAAAGCTGAGCTAGAACAATTCATTTCCAAATGTCTTTGCTTCTCCCCGTAATGTTGTTCCCATGTTTTATTTCCCACCTGATGTGTGGTTTCAGAAAACTAATTGCTGGAAGTGTGTCTTGTGGTTTTTCAGTAATCAGCTTCATAGCTGAGTATCCATAAAAGTTCAGACAATTTGTAGACATTTGTAAGAGCTAAAGTCTAGACTGCTTAGCTGGGCCATAAGAGCATAAAGGACCCACTCCTTCCTGGTGTGATTAATCCTTACACGTTCTCTTCTATGTAGGATTGTATGCTTTGCTCACTACTGGATTGTCTAAGCACCACCAGGCTGTACGTTGACTACTAGCTTGATACTTGCTACTAGCTTGATACTTGACTTCTATTCCCTTGAAAAGGTATGATCCAGCCACCCCTGTAAGAAAACAGCAAACAGTCCACATGTTTATTGCATTTTAAAAACTCAACAAACTTTCTCTGGCCGCAGGTACCCGAGTCTTCAGGTCAGGATGGTTAGTCTGTGGTAGGCACAGGCAATTCTGCATTATGAAGCCTCTGGTAAAGCTAATCTGAGAAGTTCTTTCTCCCCTACTCTTGCCTCTTGTTCCTGCTATGGTGAGGCTACTATCTCCTCTGTCCTCTGAACTACGTTGCAGAAATTAGCTTGACTGTTCACTTTTCTTTTAAATCAGTTATCTGTTGTTTAAAATAATAATAACAATAAAACTTCTTTTTTTTTTTTTTTTTTTTTTT
>VFFE01008751.1:2997124-3062421 GCA_008921705.1 Burhinus oedicnemus
TATTCCATCCCATCTGCCTCATGCTCAGTATAAAAGCTGAGGGATCAAAGGGTCAGCTCTTTTTCTTCAATGGCCGGCGTCCTGGGAGGGCTCTGTCTCTGCGTCTGCCTTTGATCCCGATCCTGAATCCAGATCCAGAATCCAGTTCCCGTCCGTCACCGAGTCCAGTCTGGGACTTCCCCAGTGCCTGCTGGTGACGTGACTGTCATCCTGGGAGCTTGATACGGTTTTGTATATATTTCATTATTTTTCTTTTTATTATTTTATTATCAATATTTCATTAAAGTAGTTTAGTTCTTTCTAAACTCTTAAGTCTCTCTTTTTCTCTCTCTTTCTTGCCTCCCGAGTGGAGCAGGAGAGAGAGAGCATTTGTCATTCCACCGGATTGGGCCAATCTGGCCCAAACCACGACATTATCACAAACTTGAGGTGCACAAACCTTGGCTGTGGAAGGAAACTCAAAGCAGTATTAATTAACAGGGAAAGAAGAAGCAGATAAAGAGAGTGCTGTGTAGTGTTCTTTCAGTCCTGCATTGCGAAAAGTAAATAAGAAATTAGTACAGAAATATAGGAAATATAGGAGGTTTTATAAATCTGCTGAAGGGGATTCAGAAAAGCAATTCTTATAATCAGACTTAGAGCTAAGTATTCAATTCAGGCTGGCTGGAATTTCCAGCTTCCTTGTGACTTGTTGCCTTGGCTGTCCCTAAGGAAAAAGTGCAAAAAGAACATGTTCCAATGAGTTAAACATGCCTGTTTCCACATTAATGGGCATGAGCCCATACTGGAGTATTTGAGGAAACTGGATTAACTTTCAAACAAACGTGTAATTTGTTCATCTTGTGTTTATCTTACACATGTCTGAAGTCCTTATGAACCCACAAACTGGTCATCCTCCCCAGGTACCATACGAATAACACCAGAATTACACCATGCTTAAGATTTACTCTATCCTATGACTGGTTAGACTGGAGAAACCCCTGAACAAGAAAGTAAGCCCCAGCCCGGACACTCCAGGTTTCTAGGGGCTGTTGAGTTCCCAAGCTAAAGTACAAGGCAGATAGATCATTAAAAGTCTGTGTATGCCTGTCTCACAGCAGCTGCACTATACCTTGCGCAAAGCCAGTCTATTCCCTATGCTGTCAGGCTGCGAGTCTTGTGGCAGCGCTTGGTCCTTCTGCCCTGAAGACAAGGCAGAATTTTGGTGGATGCTGGAGGGACATACAGCCTTGTCACAAACGTGACAAGATTTAGGCTTACTGTAGCAATGCTCATAAGTTTAGGTTAAATAATATTCCTGCTATCCAGTTTTGAGTCCGTATACATTTGACACATTATCAACTCTCAAATTCAAGCAAAAGGAAGTAGGAATTTAGTTTACAAAAAAATCTAATTATATATAAATTTTGCTTTTCACAACTGTTTGCTAATGTAATGAACTTGAATTTTGAAATAAGCAGTTAGTTTATAAGTAGCTGATTTTTTACTAAGAGAAGGTACGGGATTTTTAAAAAGCATTTTCAAAATAAGCAATTTAATGCGTGTAGGTTTAATTATGGTAGTTGGGGGGGTGTATGTATATATAATCAAAACAATACTTTCTGGTTGGAAAATGCCAATCACATTAATCTCAAATAAGAGTTGTAAGGATTAAAAAAATAAAAGCCCCAGAATTTTGGCAGAGAGACAGTCTCATGCTTCAGTATCTGTGATGACTATAACTAATACATTAAGCTGAAGTATTGCTCTCCGAATGGGTTTCTTTCATGTCTACCTGCTGTTTCTTCAACCTTCCTGTGTATCTGTTGATGCATGGTATCTGCTAATAGAGAGAAGGTATGAGATTATGTTGCTTTAATGCAGGATGATGCTTTCTATATTTTATATTTGCTGTAGTTGTAGGAGTAGCAGTTCAGTCGATGTATACATGTGTAACTTGTCAGACTTCATGCAGTTACAGCCATTGCTAGACCATCCCTATGGTTTTAAAAAGATGATATATTGAGAAAATTACAGTTCTTGGGTTGTAACAGGAGCATGTTATTGTACTGAACCTTAAAAAACAAAAACAAAAACAACTGTAAACCCATGTGGCTTTCTTGTTAAACAACCTTGTGGTTTGCTTCTTCCTGTAACTAGGGCTAGGTCAGTCTGAATCCTGGGCAGGCAGAGCAGCTGAAGCCATCCTCTGTGTGAATATTGTATCCCAGTGAATAATGTCTCTGCTTTTATGGGTCTTATTCTTTGTTGCAGATTAAATTATTTTAATCAAGTTCATGAGTTTGGGCAGCCTCTCATCTTCCTGCCTCTCCCTGCTCTCCATCCTCCACCTAGCACATTAACTGGAGGAAAAATTTATGATCTCATTAGTTTTGCGTATTGGTTCGCTTAGGACAAATTGAAGCTTAAAAATGTCACTCAACTTTGACCTGTTATGAAAGCATTTAACTCATTGAAGACTACTCAGGTATTTCTGAGCCATTTGACAACTCTAGTGTCTGACATCCTGTAAAAGCTGTGTAAAAAAAAAAAAATGGACTCTGTACAGACACTTCTGGTCACCAGGATCACTGCAGATTCTAAACTAGGCTTCTGGAGTTGTTTTATTTGCTGTGCCAAGCCTCGCTCAGAGCATGTTCAGGTATGCTTCCCTGCCAATGCAAAAATTCCATAATATAGTGGGCTGGAATTTGCATGAAGTGGAGCAGCTTCTTCCTTCATTGGCTTATGACCTGCCTGTGCCATGGAGGCTGGTTC
Source organism: Burhinus oedicnemus (assembly GCA_008921705.1). Lineage (NCBI taxonomy): Eukaryota > Metazoa > Chordata > Aves > Charadriiformes > Burhinidae > Burhinus > Burhinus oedicnemus. The sequence goes on from VFFE01008751.1 coordinate 2,999,882, forward strand.
CTGTTGTTCTTTCTGTTGTATTCTACAGTACTTGCCCCATCTGCATTGCCAGTCCATACCTGAATCTCACAGAGGTCATCATCTGAATTTTTGCTGCAGGGAGTTCCAGAACTTGACTGTATCATGTGGTATTCTCACCCATATCTTCCTGTGCAGCAGGTATTTGCTTTCCATTGCACAGACGGAGAGCTATTCCAGCACTGGTCAGCTGGAGGTGCAGTTACCCTGGTTCATGGGCTGCCTCGTATTGTGGGAATGAAGGATGTAGGATTACTGTCATTCTAGATGTTTCTGTTCATTAGCAGTTTTCAGGGAATTATAAGTATCTCCCATTCTCCCTGAAAATCTCTTCTGTATTTAACTTCTATGAGGCCTAATTTGAAAAGTTAGGGTCAGTTGGGGGGCTCCACAGGCAGGACTCCAGCAAACAACTTGGTAACAAAGGAAGAAGAATATTTCTTTTCTTTAAGACACCATATCACATTTCTATCTTTAAAAAAAATCAAATTTATGCTTTGTTTGGAAAAATAGGTATTTCTGAGCAATTTCAAGAGTTCTGTTAAATCTACTGAGTCCTCTTTTCTTCACCTTGTATCAAATGGATCCTGAAGGAGGATTCCAAGAGTTTTGCTGCAGGTATCAGCTATCTTTTCCATTCCAACATTAGCCTTTCCCCTCCATACTGACTTTGCATGTGAACTTTTAACTCAAGAGAAAGCCTTGCATGGATGGAGATTAATCTCCTGATGCAGCTCTTGATGGCGCTAACAGGCTGTGATGTTCCGGGATAATGCTGCACCTCATACTTCCTGCTGCTTGAAGCAATTATTTTTCATGTAAGATATGTTGGTCCTACACAGGGATTTTTACAGGTGTCTTTGTATCCCATGGCAAAGATTTGAGGCCTGGGGCTGCTTTTTCTATGTCGTCATCATAATTCCAACCTAGATAAGCTATTTTGGGGGCCCCTTCTCTGTCAGGTCTCTGGAATTTACAGTCTGTCTCCCTTGCCCTCTTTGTCAGACACTAAGGCTCTCTTGCCTTAACTGAAGATGATTTGCCATATGGTAAAGTGGGTTTGCTCTCTATTAAATGTTTTTAATTGCAGTGTGTTTACAAAGAGCTCTGTAAATACTTACATATCTGATGCTGCTAGAAATTAGTTTTATACTAGGTTTTCCTGGGCCTATTCCAAATGATGCTGTTCAGAGAAGTTAAATTACATTTGCTGCCATTCAGAGCTTAATGACGGCATGCCCAGCATGAGGCTGTATGGCATCGTGCTTTTCACGCATCCATAAATAAGACTTCAAAAGGATTACTTCAAATGATATAGGTGAGTAAGCTCACAGTGAGGTATGGCAGGAATGCCTACTGTAGTAGCACTGGTGAAATTACTTGTATGATTTAAAGCCAGAAACTCAGCCAATGTAATTAATTTTAAACTCTGTTGTTTGCACTAGGATTTTACATTGATTTTTTTTTAGTTACCCCAGTATGACTTCTGCACATAAACAGAGTCTGATACTGTCAGAGTTTTTTTCAAAAGGCTGCTTAGTGCCCTCCATGAAAAGTTTATGAAGGAATTGATTTCAACCTTAGTTTTCTATTTTGCCTCCTCCTCAAAACTGACTCTATGCACTTTTTTGTTATTCTTTTTCTTCTTGGAGACTTGGTGCTTGATGATCCCTAGAAGAATGTGTTCAGGGAGGAGACAGAGGGACCTGTCTCCTGGTGTTGAGAAATTGGAGTGGCTTTAGCAATGCTTGTGATCAATAAACGCCTGGCTCTAGTACAGCAGAATAAGGTGGGTGCTAGATAAATCCTTAGAGAATTGATTTTGGAAAACAGTGGAAAGAGGGACAAGCTTAAAGTACTTATTATTAGCATTCTATGTCATGCCTACTGTCACAAAAACAAGGCACCTGTAAAATGGAAACTCTTTGTTGAATGCTTCTGTTACAGTTCATAAGCATTGGGGAAAAATAAGTAGAAAATAACTACAGGCCCAGGGACTGATATCTAACTAGGATCCTTCAGTCTTGCTTGAAATTCAGGCTCTTGGGAAATCCTGTCCTTGGTTTTAGCTAGCCAGTGCTAGCCTTCAAGTGTCCTAAGCTTCTCCATGAATATTCTTTAGACACTGCAGACATGAAAAATACTGTAGGCCTGTTTGGTGTTTCCTGAGGCCTTCTGGGTATCTTGCTAGTTACTGCTTTGCTCTGCAACACCAACACGGGAAGAGCTACCATCAGATGTGTAAAAGCTCTGCTAGGAACTGGGTTCAGCCTGCTTTGTTACGCAGCTACAAGTGTTGGCAGTACGAAATAGGAAAGTATGTGAGGGACTTCCACTGTTGTTTTTGGAATCATTTTGTGTTGCTTCCTTTGAAGTAGAACTAAAGGGCACTGGATCCTCCGCAGACTGATTACAGCTATTTGTTTGCAAATGGGATGTGCTTTACCTATCTTTTTATTCTTGGATATAGAACGTATTATAACAAAATAGGTAGTATTTAATTTAATGAAGATTTGATTGTTGTGTCTCTGTAGCTTGGAGAGGTCAGAGCAATGCTGAATGGTTTTGAAAAGTAGTTTTAGGGTGGGATTTCATAGCTGCCATGGGTATGGGCATAAATGGCTCAGGTAAAGGAGCCAGGAGATGCAGGGGTACCCTGTGTGGGAGGAGACCGTGGCTGCACCTTATTGAGGAAATTCAGGAGGAAGAAGTTTGGAGAGAAGTATATTTGGAGCCACGTACTTTTCTGGTGTAAGTTACCTTAGCTGCACTGGTTATGGAGAAACTAGGAAGGCTTGTGCGATCTGAGGATGTGGATTTGTATCACAAGAGAATTTCTTCCCCTGGGCTTTCTGACTGTGAAACATTAGAGCTCTAATGCACCTTGATTCTCCAGCCTCCTTTAAGTTTAAAATGTCTGTCTTTTGGGTATGGTCTTAATAGACTAGGGCTTTAGGACCAGTTTCTCTGAGAAGAGGTACTGTTCAAGAAGGGCCCTTGACACCATTCTGACTTAATGCTAGACACATCTGCTGCTACTTGGACAAAATTGACGTTGTCTAGAGAGCAAAGCAATCACCTAGTGTAGCATTACAGAGCATTTACACTTGAGCCGTGTTACCAGGCAGTAAATCTTGACCTTTAGGAGTTCAGAGATTAGATTTCCTTGCTACAAGCGCTCAAGATATTGTTAGGCATTTGTTGCTATTCAAAGCAGATTTCAGGGGTTACCTATGGGTTTAAATCATAGCATCAATCATTTTTGGAAGGTTCTTTTAAAGCTGAGATAGCTTCAAATAAAAACTAGGATTACTTTTACATTTATTGTTAGTAGATGGCAAGAAGCAAAGGCGGGGGGAGCAAGGGGTTGTGCAGGCATAAGACACTGCTGTAAGTTTCAGTGTCTATTTCTATGCGAACAGTTATTTTACAGCATTTAGAGGGAAATGGCTTATTTTCAATGGTATGAACTGATGCACTTATTCCAATGGGATAATAAACTAAAAGTCGCATTCAAAATAGGACTGAAGACAGGCAGAGTTTAAAAGAAATGTATTTTTAAAATAGCAACCCCTTAAATTATCACTGACTTACAAATAGACACAGTGTTAGTCATCTGTTAATGCCAAAAAAAGCTCATGCTTTATAACTGTGTACAAACCAAGCACTTCACAAGAGGAGGTCAGGAAGATGCCGAATCAGAGCAATGAGCCTCCACTACTGTCAGGAATCCTTCCTTCCCGTTACAGAAAAGCACTGATGATCAAATTTGTGTAGATGCACATAGCATCTAACTGGGAATCTCATCTCATTTTTCAGTGAGATAGAAGGATCAAAACTCGTAAGACATTTTCTCCTTTCTTTCTCCCTTTTGCCCAAACCATTGGAGTGGGTCTCAAATCCATATTTCTGTACTTTTATCCCAAGCTTATTTTTCCAAAATAGAGAGTTACAGCCAATGAAAAAAGTCCAGGATTTCATCCAAGTTTTTTAAAAATACTACATTTGTGAAATCTAATTGAAAAACCCAGATAATGGAAGGCTAATGACTGAAAAGCGATACAGTAAGATCCTGTTTTAATTGTTAGCAAAAGCATGTTCTGCATAGTGCTGGAGTTAAAATATGGTGGTAATACTGAAATGCATTTGGAAGAAAATCAGCCAGAAGAGTAAGGGATTTTTGCCCTTTGCCCAGGCCAATGTTCCAGTGCTGGAACACACTCCAACTACCCTCTGGGCATTGTATTAGAGAGGGAAACTTCTGTTGAGGAAAGGAAGCACGATTAAAGTGATTAACTACCATGAAATAGTTCATTACAGAGTCCTTTAAAGTGGAAGTCTCCCAGCCCCAAGGGTTTCACTTTCTTGCTTTTTTTTAAACCTGTAAAGTAAAATAATAGTGATTTTTCTCTGAAGAAAGCTTGACAAGTGGGAGGAGCTCAGAAGGGGGCAGAACCTTTTGCTCGTTGAAATCTGTAATTGATATTATAAAACTTCCTAATGAAATATGCTCTTCCAGGCCTTCAGAGGTCAGAACCTCCAAAGTTATTTTGCTAACGTTTGTTTCCTAGGCAAGCCTCGTAAATGTCAAGTATGAGAATGTGCTAGAACTGACAGGGCAACCTTCAGTTGAGCAGTTCCACTCCTCTGTGCAGATGATAAGCACCATCCTCAAAAGTCCTGGGTCTTGTTACCAATTCTGAGATAACTAGGCATTAAAAACAGCAGATGGAAGCTTAACTGGCTTTCTAGAATTGTCTAGGTTTCTTTGGACACTTTAAATATCTCACAGGGTTTTAGAGTTTGGCCTTTCACGGTTGGTCCTGCAGCCTTTGAAATCCTGGCAAGTGGAAACAGATGGGCCTTGGGAGGTAATAAAAAAGCTCTCAGTGAGTTCCATAGGAACATAAAGGGATCTTTGGCGATGATGGCTAAAGTAGCTTAAGGCAACCAAGCTATTACCAGTTCTACTTCTGTTTTTCACATTGGTGAAGATGTCTTGTCTAGATCTGAACTCCCCCAATCTGTCTTCTCTACAACTCTTTTGGCCCTCGTTCTGCATCAATCTTTATTGTGCTGTTGTGCAATTCCACTGCTCTGAGCATCTGAGCATGTCACAGTCTATAGTATGTTTGCAATAAAGTAGTTAGGGCAGTGCTGTTTCCATTTTTATGGATGAGAAATTGCATTTTGTTTTCTGGGATTGGGTCCTCTAAGGTACTGGGACTCAAGCATCTAAATGTCTTTTGAGCATCTAGGTTAAAATGGGAGTTACATAGGAGTTCTGACACAGAGAGGAAAAGAAAAAAAACAAAACAAAACAAAAAAACCCCAACCAACCACACAAAAAAAAAAAGCCAGGTTCCTCAAGTCTTCAGCTAGCAGCCTAGCTTGCCTTTGCATCGTAAGTGAAATCAGATGGATTGGAGCATGTGAAGTGCTATTTTAAGTAAAAGCACTAAAGAACTTTGGTACAAAGCTTTGTGAAATGTTGACACGTTTTGTCTTACTTATAAATTCTGATATGTTTGCTGCTTGTTTGAAACAGTATACTTAATATAGGAAACATTCTTTTCATGAAAATAAAAGAAAATACAGGAAAACATAATCTAATTGTGACTATGCTAAACCCCTCTAGAAGTTTTTGTTTTGACTTGTTTCCCTCCCACTTCCTCCCCAGGAAGACACATGCTAGCAAATCCATGGTGTACAGTGGTTGCTATGGTAATTATTTCTTGTAATGAGTTAGTGTTATAAATTGCTAGGATTTAATGAAGAGTTCCCTCAGGAATATCTTGATCAGTTCAGATTGCCTTCTTTGGGCTATGCATCCCTGTGAGACACACCAGGGTGCTAGGCATTCATACGCTGCAGCAGAACCAGGATAGCTGTGGTGTTTCATCACTCCTGAAATCTCCCACGCTTTTTGCAAGCTAATTCTGTAGAAAACACAAGTAAACGATGCAGAACTTACTAATGAATTGGGCTGGGAATCTGAATGGTTCTGCTTCCCTGTACTGAGGGGGGTACTCAGTGTGGCTATGTGCAAAGTACAGTACAGATTTGGAGTGGCAATAAGATTTTCAGGTTTACAAAAGCAGAAAGAATACTTGGTTCTGTTTAAAATAGAATGATTCCCTTGTAGTGTATACAAGTGCTTCGTACCATTCTAAAGGGTCCATACACCGTGCAAAAGCAAGTGATGTCTTAATATGGGCAATTTGTAAACCTCAAATCGGATTTAAAATGTGTGCTTTTATCAAAATTATGTATTTTAGATCTTTATAGAAACTCAGTAGAATATGTTATTAAAACAGGTGTCTTTCACAATTTGAATCTTTAAAAATTCTTAATTTCATTTTGAGACTGTGAAGAAATATTTAACTTGGTCCAGCAGTCAGTAATGTACTCCTTTCTGAAAGTCCAGAGACTGAAATGAAGGCTGCCAAACAGTAACAAGGCTGCTGCCCAGTATGTTAGGAACCAGTATACAAGTGATTGTGATGGTTAGCTCCTGTCAAATGTATGAATAAAGGTTACAGGATTGGTCCTTTTATGAGGCCACATACTGGTTCTCCTGCAGTTGTGCAATATAGAAAATGGCTTAGTCTGTTTAGCAGAGGAGATTCAATGTGGTGTTTGTTTTTGGAAAATGGTGGACATGAGAACTGGGGAAAAAAATAATATGGGGTTTAATGTGTCAAATACAGATACGGCTCTACTTACACTTCCCTCAGGGCAGTCTCTCTAAAGGTACTTTGTAAGCCAAGATTGGTCCATACCAAAACAAACGATCCAAACAGCTGCTTCTCTCTGAAGACATGCTAATTATTAAGGGGCGTGACCTGGATTGACTCAAAATCTCAATAGCTATTGATATTTGTGGTTGGAATTTTTCCTGATCAGGAGTTAAGACCACACATACAAGCTGCAGGAGAAGTGATGTGTTGTGAGGTGGTATGAGGCAATGAATAATTTCAGCACTGGTAACAAAACTGCACTCCAAAATTTCAGAGCAACTGCACTGCAGGGGAAAAAAACCCCACAATAGTGTGTGTGTGTGATGTCTAATGTGTTGTATGTTAATTTACTTGAAATGAAAATATCTGGGTGCTTGAAATAAAAGTATCTGGGTCATACTTAATACATTTTTGGTTATTCCACATGCCACATTTAATACTTGAGCCAGTTAATTAGGAACAGGTTTTTTTCTAGACTTTAAAAACCTTTTCGGAAGTGATTTATTTTATAGTGAGATTGTCTTAAAATTGACTTTGTCCGAACAGAGACATTTGCATCTCAAGTATTTCAAAGAGAATAAGAATTGCTCAAATTCTTCATCTGTCTCCAATTCAGCTAATCTTTGTGCTGTTCCCCTTTTACCAGAGGTACCAAGGGCTCTTTTGTTGAGAGCATTGTTTTTCAGACTGTGCTAATGCATCTTTAATAATTCTTCTCCCTCTTTCTTATGCATTTGCTGTATAGTTCTAGGTGGAATTGCCTCTTCAGATTTTTTTCTGTCTTGCAGTGGCACATTCAGACTCAAATTGTTGTGCTCAGTAGTGCCATTGTCGCATTATAACAAGGAAGATGCTTCATCATGTGTCGTAAAATGAGTTGAAATCTTCAGTAAGGAGCTGAGGGATCATGTTGGAGAAAAACATTCATTTTTATGCACCAAGCCATTACACTGGAAAAGGCCACATTAAAGCTGTCAAAGTATTTTCAATCTGTAATACCAGTGTATCATGCTAACAAGTTGCAGTGCATGAGATTTTCAGTATTCTGGCTTACAAAGGTAGAAGGTGTAGATGTTTTCAAATGGGCAGTTTGCTTCTGAATTATGAGTTCAGCAGTCACTAACAGCAAACTTTGGTTTCAAAATATTAGTAAATTAGATAATACTACTTGTCTAGTCTAATTAATGCAGTCGAGTCGGGCACTGTCCCTTTTACTGTTGCTGCTATGTAATTATGATCTTAGATTTGTCTACATGTTCAAGTAATTCCGTAAAAGGTGGCAAGTAATACAGATTGTCTCATTGTTAATCAGCAGCTCAGTATCTTTGTTTACATGCTGGTCAGAAAAAGAACAAGGGATTTAAGTGAAAGATGGTGAGGGAAAAAAATAGATATATCCAGGGACAGAAAAGACTGTATTGATGTATGAAAAGAAAAAAGGTACTTGAGTTCAGCAAGCTGAAAGTTGCATTACAAAAAGTGTCAGTTTCAGTAAAAAAAGCCCCATTAAATCTGTGAAAATATCTGCCTAAATCATCTTACTATGCTTGTTAGTGCAAACAGTTTTGAAATATTAACACCATCACAACATATCTCTGTGTCTCTGTAAGAACTAGTGTAAGCAGGAAAGTAGAATATCTGTTGTTTAAACCATTTCTGTGGTATGACTGTATGCTTATGACTTTGCTGGATAAGCAGAGATTATGGTGTTTGCTTAGAGTCCTTGTGTTCCAATGCTCTGTGGCTGTCAGTGGTTTATAGTTGCCTTTACCGTGGGTTACTGGGATCAACTTCCAAAGTAAAAGCCTGTATGAGATGAGTGTCATTATCTTTTTGGAGTCTTGTGCTTTCAAGATTTTGAGAACCTTTTAATAGCCAGAAAATGGGTCAAACCCCTCTTTTTTTACTCATTTGAAAATTCACCTAATTCCAAGAATGCCTTTTGCTATGTTAGGAGAATGAGCCTGGTTAGACACACCTGGCCTTTAGCAGTGCATTTTAAAAAGAAGCTGAAACTTTTGCTTTCACTTTTTTTGTACTCCTAGATTCTTGTTTTGTGGGGAGAAAAGTTTGTTAGCTTTGTAAGTCTCTTAAAGACTCCTTTTAATTTTGAGGGCAAAAAGCCACTGTTTAACTATGGAATAGCATGTAGCATAGTTCATGCCCTGCCCTATTACCTGCTGCTTCAGCCTTTCTTGGAGAGACAGTGGTGTGTCCTTCAGAGTTGAAAGGACTTCCTGCAAGGAAGCACTGCAAGGTGCTTCTGAAGAGCAGCATTGCAGGTAGAGAAGGAACGTGTTGTCACTAGGCTCAAGAAATGGCGAATATCTACTTTTTTAAGTTGTCTTTAGATATTCATGCAATCTTGCTGCACTATTTTCTGTGTATCTAAACCAATTGATTGCAAGTAGCATCTGATAAGAGTGGTGTCGTGCACCTGCATGTTATAGGTCATCTCAAGAGACTGTGGAATTATAACTTTTATATTAGGACTTTTATACATGTCATATTTCTTCAATGGTAAAAGCAAATACCAGAAGCTGTAAATATTTTTCATGTATCCGCTTCATCTCGTGTTCTTTTCTGCTACTCTAATAATTTAGAAGTCAGTAAAGCAGTTCTGTGAAATCTTGTAATTTTAAACTTATAACACAGAGAATATTATATAGCAGGTTGAATATTATAGTCTTCATTTGAAATCTTGTGTAGTAGTCTAGAAAGAGTTTTTTGATATGGTTTTTTTTCTCTTTAACATTGGCTTCTTTTATTCTGAAAAAAAAAAACCCTAAATAGAATTTCATGTTTATCCAGCAAGCTAAGGAAAATGTGTTTGTGTATACACACTTTCCAGATTTTAATACATAAAGGAATATCTTCAGTTGACCCATATGTGTGTTCAACATCTGGCTCATCCCCTGTTGATACTTTGCTTGACACCTTTCTGTGTGATTGTTGCATAAAAATAAACTGTGCTATTCATGCACCTGACTGCTTCTTTTGATGATGTATAAGGAGCTGTGATCTAACTATCAGTCGCAGAACTGATCTAACAAGAACTCAGTCACTCGGTTCACTCAGTCAGTGAAGAACAGTAATTTGAAAACTGGGATACTTCCAGCTGAACTACAATGCTGAAGTGCTTCAGCACAAAGCAGTTGGGACCTAATGTTGATTATAGAGCAGAGAACTGTTTCTCTGTTTGAGACATCCTATAGATTAGCATTGTACACTTGCTTCCATCTTCCTGGTGTCCCACAGGACTCACTTTAGCCTTGTCTTCATATTACACAAGGAAGGTGTTACCTTATCTTCCATAAACAGGTGCCCCCTCTTTGGTTTACCCTTACATTTGAGCTGTCTCCCATGGCAAGTTACTCATTGTTGAAAAAAGCTTTTTTGGTAAGCGTATATCTGATTAATACTCTGACCAAGTAAGAGTAAGGTAACATCTGAAGAAAGACCAGGTTAAAGAATCCTGAAGACACCAACCAAATCTTTGACAGCTGAAGAAGACAAAAGGGTCAATTTCTGAGGTGAGATACAGAGCAAATGCAGGCTTTTTTACTATGAGATTGGATTCCAGAAAGTCCTCCCAGCTGATTAATAAAAATTGAAAGCAAGGAACAGGGCGTAAGGCACTGGAACTGAAAGACTGTGATGTCTGTAGTTGTGAGATCGGAAAAGAGAAAGCAGGTTTCCTGGCAAAGAATAAATAGGGCTTTCCTTTGTACGTCCCAAGATACTTCTTCAGGGAGCAGATAAGCAGAAAGAGGACCAGAATAAGGATAACAATTAAAGGAAGAGATCGAGGGTCCCAAGGAATACTCTAGGCAATAGTACGTTGGAGAGAATTTCCTGAGGAAAGGATCAGATGTTGATGGCAGTGGCCACAATTCACTCCAGTTTGACCAGAGAACAGACGAAGAACAAGATCAGAACCATTAGAAGCAGCGAGATGGATGTGTTTAGTATTATGGGAAGAATAGCCAGAGGATCAAATGGCAGTGAATCTATACTGTAGAAAGTAAGCAGAAAAAGAGGAGGAATTCCTATGGTGGTGTCAGAATGTGAGGTGGAAGTATGGGGAGAGCAGAGGTCATTTTTTAGATCATGTGCTGAAGAGACATATGTGGTGATGTAAGTATAATATTAATTGCCTAAATATAGTATAAAGAATCCCACCCTTGTACGCTTACCTTCCAGGCAAAACTAGGTGCTGTAGAGAATGTAGTACTGATGCTAATGACGAGGGAATGTGCTACTGATTGGTGACTCTCAAAGGACTTTTTTATTTTAGGGGGAGCAGAACTAGACCCTACAGACTATTTGCTTCTTTTCTCTTTCCTATATTGTATCCCTTCTGTATGAAACATGTCAGAAGACATCAATCAGCCAGCAAAGAATCCAGCTTGATAGCAAACCAGACCATAAATAATGCCCTCTGCCAAAGCACAGACAATTCTCAAACTGATAAGAACAAAACAATACAGAACTATTAATTGCCTCTTTAAGAGTATAAAACCACTCTGCTGCTTGGAGCAGTGCAGCTCTTTAGAATCTTTAGCTGCTAATGACTACTGGATTCTGAGGGGCTACAGTTGTCTTCCCAATTATTTAAGAACCTGAAGCAGTCTCTGAGTGGCGAGTATTAAAAAGGAAAATCAAAGCAATGTGCTATATCGTGCATTAAAATGATTGGTGTATGGTACTGTGTTTTTATATAATTTAACATTTAGAAAACTAAAGACAATTAAATAAAAATAATCTGGTTTCCCCTATTTCCAAGTTGTTCTTTCCAAGGGAAAAATATTTTTATTATTATTTTGAACAAATCTTTATGGAGATTTCTCTCAGAAATGGGGAATATTCCTTTATTTCTCTTCATGAGATATAAATTTTAAAAATCTTGGCCTACCGTGGAGAAAAGCAGTGCTGAAGGACCTGTGCTACTGTTTGTACAGACACATGAATGGACATTCAAGCCGAGCAGAACCACTGTTGCTGCTGCCTTTGCTTTGTTGAATGTTAGCTGTGTGCTGATTGAATAACAGTTGGTTGTTGGATAGTTTCCCTGCCTTGGCCCTGGGTATTCCTGCCCGCCCCCAGCAGTTACACTCTGGAAAAAGTGTGTGACCTTCAACTGACTGGCTTATTTATACCCATGCCTCAAGAAAAGGCAGGTGCACCTCCAGTAATACCAATACCTCCAATAAACACAAAAGACCACAGGATAATGCACGTTGAGAGGAACCTTTGGAAGCAGGGTTGATTTCAGAGCTGGGTAGGATTGCTCATGGTCTTGTCCAGTCAAGTTTTGAATATCTCTAGAGTTGGAGACACCACAGCCTTCCTCTGGCACAGAGAGGGGAGAGAGGATTCCTTGTTCCGTGGCAATGAAGTGAGGGAAGAGGATCCTCTTTTGCTGTGGTTTCATTGGATGGATCTGTGAATTAACATAAGCACTCATTTCAGAGTCTGGATTCAATGTTGCATCCACCGGAATTAAAGAACTTGGAAAAAGAAAACCTTCCCTCAAGACCAGTACCAAACATCACCTTTCAGAAATGACTAGTAATCTTCATAAATACTTCTGTGGTTGGACTGAACCCTATTTGGGTGTAGCAACCACCAACTCATCTGAACTGCTGTGAATTGGAAATTAGTAGCTGAGACAAATGGAAAGTCTCCACACTAAAACATAGCTATATACTTTCATCTTGGCTGAAGGTTGAGAAACATTTGCCTGGGTGGATGGAGGTAAAGCACTTATTGAAGACATAGCTTGTAGTAGAGGAGAAGCAGTTCGAGCTCTTCATCAAACCAAGAAAACAATTTGGTCTGGTTTTAGCATGTGGTCCCAAGAAGACCCTGGAAAGGAGGTTTGGTCTGAAAGAGTTTTGAAGTTACAAAGAAAAGGTGCTGTCTTGGCATTTTGTGCTCATAAAACTGAACTTCCCACATTTTGTGCCTTAGCAGTGCTGCACCAAAATGCCTGATTCCAGGACATATTTGCTGTCTGTGCATCACGAGTATGTGTGATTTGCAACTACCAACAATTTAGGAAGAAAAAGGTCAAATTAAAACATGTTAGTTAGACATCTGGTTCATATTTATAGAGGTAAATGTGATTCTGGCATCGGAAAAGGGTCGTTTGAGAATGGGGTATGATAAAAATACTTATCCAGAAAGATACTGAACACTGAGATATTGCTGTCTGTAATAAGGTTGAATGAAGTCAGTAATGTTTGACTGTAAAATGAATTGCTGAAGATTTGGGTTTAACCACTTGGCCAGGCTATTTCACTGCAGTACAGATTTTAAATAGCATGGGAGTTCATCTTTCTGTAAGACCAGAGAAGGGGAGAACAGCAACTCTCCTGCTTTCTGAAACATCAGCTAGAATAAAAGTGGCCAGTGTTGCACCTGAAGGAGCATTGGTAATCACCATACATCCAAATGAGTAATTAGCTGAAATAATTACCAGCCTTGAGATGAATTCACACACTTTTTTGCCTGTGACAGTATCAAGGATAACAGGTGTTGAGAGTGCCTTGAAGGGACAAAGATTAAAGATTATTTCATTATCTGGATTCCTTTAGGCAGAGAAGTCTGGCATTTTATCCTGTCATGCACAGAAAGGTCTAAGCAGCACCTCATTCTCCTCATGCTTTAGCAGTTTTGAAGCTGAGCTTTTGACAGAGAGTGAATGTTATTTAATCTGGGAGAATGGTCTGTCCTTGAGAATGCAGTAAGCTATGTCTGTTTCTCTGCACAGTCTGATTCCTGCTCGGAGGCCCAAGGAAAACTGCAAGTAAGGATGCCGAAGAGACACTGAGCAACAGTTTTCCTTTTACTGAGGTGTAGGTTAATTAAGAAAGAAAGTATTTGAACAGTTACTTTACTTGGAGACTTGCGGATGAATTACTGCAGGTGTTTCCAACTCATTGTTGCAATATTTGCAAAGTAGCATGGTAAGGAGTGCTAGTAGTGTTCTGCCATTTCCTCACGCATGCTTTTAGATAGTTTTGTTTTGTTAGTTATATCCAGAGGCCAGACCATGTCAGGGCAAATATCCATACAGTGTGTGCCCCAGAAAATGTCAGCTTTTACTTCCCTACTGGAAAGCTGTGTCAAAACCAGCAAACTTTCCAATGCAGAATAACCCCTTCTCAGCTAGACGTTCCAAATACTCTGCAACTATTATAATAATTTCCAAATTTTTTTTCCATTTCACAGCAGTGACCTGGAGGAAAAATGTCTCTCAAAACTGTCACTAGTTTGATATATCCTCACAATGTGCACCTGTATTGTATCCATGACAGATCTGTGCAAGTTAGTGTTTGAATCTCAAGAAGATGTGATGGAACATGGGAGAGATGGGATGGGTGGAACTGACGGAAACTGGCTGTTGCAATAGTTCATCTGCATGAACACTTTTAAACTTAAAGCTTTACTTTGTCCCATGCCTATTTTCTCCTCTAACTCCATTATAATTTGAAGGACCTTTTTGCCCAGCTGGTGCATGTTTGATTAATGATCTTTCTTTTATCTGCTCTCACTTTATTCCTCACCAGGATGCCAGTATTTGCCCATTTAGGTGTTATGCATTTTTCTGATTCGTGATCCTTTGTTTTTGTTTTCCACTAATCTGTTTGCGGCTTTTTTTCCTATTCTGTATTTCTCAGCTACAATTTATGATTTCCCAGAGTTGAAGCAAGTTAGAAATAAGACGTGTCTTCAGCCCCAGCTGGCATCAAATTATTCTTAATGGCAATCCCTAACATCCTGTAGTTCAAAGGCCCATAAGTACTTCTAAGTGTCTTATGACTTTGCTACTGTTCATGGACCAAGGTACATCATGGCATTATATACAGTGTGCTATGTGTAATATATCTGCTTTTACGAAGAACGTACTTGATGCTGATGATACAGCTGTGCCATGCAGCACTAAAGTACATGAATCTTTGTTACTATAAACTGCCCTCTCTGAAGTTATTCAGTCTGGTTTTAGGAGTTTTCCAGAAAAAAAATATGGAAAGAAGTTCTTTTCAACAGTGAAATTATCAATTCAACCTGGCCATAACCAAGGATTTTTGCTTAAGAATGCTGTACAAATTTGTGGTGCACTTTGCTGCAGTACACTGGTTCTGTAAATGGTCCATCTTCCTGCTGACTGCTCCACTGTGGACCAGTGTTTCCACATGAAGAAATACTTTCTTTCCTTTTGTTGGGTTTCAGTTTTGAGAGCTGTTTGTGCTTTTTATTTGACAATTTATGCAAAACCCTTGCATGTTGAGCACACATTTTTAAGCTAGCAGCTAGCTTCTTTTTTCCATTTGACATTTACCTGCAACTGCCTTTGCCTTCAAGAATGTTTATGAATGCATGTCCACAGGCATGGACTAGCAACAAACAGGGAAAGCTACACAAGCACAGTTACAGACGCAAAATTGGACTAAAGGTTGCATTGAGATGCTTTCCAGTCAGACAAAGTATTTCTATTTTCTGCCAAGGTGGCATCAGAAGACAGTAAAGATTAGTCAGATACTTATGAGTAGGTTAAGTTTGAAGAAAGTTCAGGCTGGCTCCTCTTTTCCATTGAAAGCAGCTTCTTCGTGTCTAATTGTGCTTCTCTCTGCATTTCATGTAGTACTGCTGCCATAGTTTTGAAGATGCTTTTTTACTTTTTAAAATTTTTTTCCTCCCTATGGTTACATAAGAAAACCCCTAGATAATTAATTCAGACCATAAATATTCATTGTTAATTTATATTTTCAGTATGGATATGTAGTATACTTGCTGAGAAAAGCTAGCTACAATAAATAAATAAATAAAGCTAAGGATAAATTGAGCATGCAGAACTCCTGGATTTTGCCAGGGAGTGACTTAAGTGCAAATGGATGGTTTGAAATGCTAGTACCCACAGGTCTTTGTAAGCTGGAGTTCTCAGTAGTCTCCATGTTCAAGGAACCAGGCTATAAAGACGCTATTTTGATATTCAAGAAAAAAAACTGAAAAATTTGCAACACTTCAGCAGAAAAGATCAAAGTCTTGTTTGAATAAATGTTACTGCATTTTGCCTTTCGGGGACTGAACTGATCTGTCTTCCCAGAGATGATTCCTCCAGCTCTCATGGGACTCTCCCTTCATGTTCATGGGTTGTGCTTCTAGAACATGATTTTTTTTTTTTTTAACTCTAACGCTGTAGTCTGATGGGTATTAATGCCATGTTAAAGAAAGGACAGGTTGTGCAACGTTTTTTTGCAAACACTATGAACAGTCCCAGTGACTATCAATGAGTTGCTTGTTCAAGAGTTTGTAAGTTTTAACCGCTGTTTATAGTCCTAGAATTATGCTGTCTTGAGCTAGGTCAATGTGACAGGAAAAAAAACCCAAACTCTTTATACCATACCTTTCCTGAATAACTAGGGAAGTGGAGTAACCTGTAGAACTGTACCATTGATTGAAGAAAACAGAGGGAAAACACTATATTTGAAAGAACTTGTAAGATCTCATGCTGTTTACTTACAGAGGCTGCTATGAGAAAATGGAGATACCTAACGTGTAGGTGGGATGAACCTGGATAATATTGAACGCCTGTAATGCAATTTATAAGTTAAACAGTTTGATACTGCTGGAGAAGTTAGAGATGCTTCCTAAAAGGTAGATGTCTAACCCTCCGCGGCTTCCCATAGGACCTGGGTGCTTCAGAGTACTTGACACAGTGCAATTTTCATGTCTACGTGCCCCGAGGGAAAGTGGAAATATTTTTCCACTCTACCTATAGAAGATAGTTATATGTAACTCAAAAAGTTCCAAACCCTCTTATGAAAAGGAATTTGGTGAGGTAACTAAGGATTTATACACCTGTGTAACAGATGGGGGATACTGAGGTCCAGAGGCAGACAGTCAAGGGAAAGCAAAGTATGTTTAACTATGTTAAAACCTACTATTTGTGTTCACTGAGGAAGAGTAATCTGAGACATCCCTGCAGGTTCCAGCATGGAACCTGCTCCTCTGCCTGCCAAAGTGTTCCCAGCAGTCAGGATGTTATCAGGGAGCTTACTTGCTGGTCTCTGCTTTGTACTGCATTTCAAATCTAACACCTGCTTGGTAATCCACTTCAAAAACACACAATGCAGATATCTTTTAAGAAGGAAATTGAGCATGCAAAGAATTAAGGTAGTGCATTGATGAGACTGAAGCTATTTTGAATAAGAACAAACACCCTTAGGCTTTTGGGATTTTAGTACAGAATTTTGAAAAAACATCAAAGGGGGAAAAGTAAATACTGGTTTTGCAGCTATTGACACTTCAAATTCCATTTAACAACAGCAATATCAATTGGTTGTTTCACACTGTGATTTCCTGAGCAAGATAAGCATTTGCACTTAAACGTAGAATCAGACTTTTTGCATTGAACTGTAGAAAATATAGGAAAGTTGGTCTCATTTCAGTAGCAGTAACTATAGTTCCAGAATGTTTGCCTTTACTGTACCTGATCTTAAACCTTCAGTTACACAAGAAACGTATGACCTAGGAACTCAAGATATTCGAATCATTACCTGTTAATTTGACTTAGGCTTAGAGTGCCTTATGCTTTTTGTGAAGTTTTTGTACTTCTACATGTTTGTATAAGTGCAATGTAGCAAATGAAACTTTAGCTGCCTGTGATTTATGCATTTACCTTTTAAAAATACGCAGAATTTTTAAATGGTAAATATTATCAGCTATTTTTCATCCTGATCACTAATAAAAGATTTTATGCATCTACTAACAGAATTTGACAAGGTTAATAATGTAGGGGTTTTTACAGGCATTCAATGAAGAAAACACTTTCCCTAGGTAAGCACCCTATTTGGGTCTTAGTGGGTTTACCTAATGTAATTTTCCTTCAATATATGAATGCTTTCACTGAAGGACATAAGCTGATTTTTCCATGCATTAGAAAATGTAGTATACAGACAGATGTTGTTCTGTCTAATACTGTGTGCAGAACATTAATATAACAGAATCACAAAGATGGGCTTTCATACCACTGCAGTACATCTAGAGAATTTACCAGCTCAATAAGAAATCCATGTGAAGTCATTTTTTTACAACTTGAATCAAATATTTTTATTTCATTTGATGTCTGGCAGTTATGATGTCACACCAGGTATAAAGACTTAACTATAATATTTCAAAATATGTGGTTAGTACTTTTTTCTTATATTCTTCAAGATGGCTTGGAGTGCCTTTGAACTTTAAGCTGGTTCAATCCTAAGGGCTAGGGAATTGAAAGAAGGGAAGAGAAGCTGGAACCCATCGGGGTTGCCCCTTCTCCATCCCTCTGGGCTGAGCATTGTTAGTCTGGACTGGAGCAATAGGAAGAAAAGGAAGAGGAAGAACTGCCCACCCTACTGAACCTAAATGATGCAGTGCCCAGGAGAGTGGAGGGGAGTTTTGCAGGCACTTCAGGAAACGGCTATGATTTGAACAGCTATTTTGACAAAACAGATTAAATGACGTAGAGCATAGTCATGAGCGTGGTATTTGTGGTATGCTAAAACCATGCCCATAGAAAGTACACACATATATACACAGTTGTTACAGTGCAGGGGTGTATGGCTGTCTGATGCAAACATGCAAAAACTCCAAAAGCATAGGCAGTCGAAAAGAGAGTAGCCTTTTCAAAACCATGGGTTTCTCATCTATCTATAAAAATAAGATTGCAACAAATGAATCAAAGAAGATTTCAGCACTATCCTGAAGGCCCAGGATGGTAGTGGAACATCTGCCTGTTTGTAAATGCTTCATTGACCTGGGACCAGTCATAAGAAATTAGTCAAGAGTGATAATGTTCCAGAAACCAGAACATTGTATAATTTTGTAGCTTATGCTGGAAGATAAGCATGACAAGATATAGACATAAGTTGCAAACTGCAGTGGCTTAGTTCAATGTCTCCATTTGGTCCTAATTCAAATAGTCTTTTAGTCATCCAAAGATTGTCTAGCCGAGCAGAGATTCTGTCTACACATAAACCGATCTGCAAAATGTATGGGTCAACTCGGTAAAGAGACTCCCTTCAGCCATCCTAGAGAAGAAACCAAAAAGCTGTTGGGAGGGATATATCCCCTTCTCTCTGTCGTTCAGCGATCTGATTAGCAGTGGTAGATTTCAGGTCTAAAGTCAACACAAAATGAGAATAAGCTGCTCAGAAATTAAAATTCCCATCTCATAGGGAATTCTGTTTCTTGTGCACCTGTCTCCCAAATGGAACAAAAAGACTAAGGACATATTAGCAATAAGTAGATTACTGAGCAATGGCTAGAATTTTCCATTTGCAATGTGAAAAACATCTTCTGTTTCAAGATGCTTTTGTTTCACTTTCCCATGTAAAATTCCCTTCAACTTATAAAAAAAAAAACCCAAAAAATCAAAAAAAAAAAACCAACAAAAAACCACCCCAACAAACAAACAAAACAAAAACCCTCAAACCCTGACACATCAATTTTAGTAATTCCTGTCTTTTTTCTTTTTCTTTTTTTAAGAGACTGATTCTTTGTCATTTTGTCTCCTCTTGTACCACCCCAGTCATTTTCTAAACACAAATCACTATTCCTCCAGTATCTAGAACTCAGCACCTGGAAAAATAATGACATTTCTGGGCAATTCCATTCATGTCAGAGGCCTGTTACAATTTTAACTATTGTTGGGAGAAGCAAACCACCAAAGATTTCCAAAACTTTATGGTGTAGTTTGTGAAATACTTTAAGCAATGGATGCTACCGGAAGAAGTTGTTCTGTGAACCTGCTGCTTCTGGTTGTTTTTGTCCCTTGTGTTTGTTTGTGCAGTCATGCAGTAAACCAGATCAAGAATCAACCAGGCCCTTACTGCTCATTAACTTCTGTTCATAAACCTTTCTGGCGGACCTAAATGCTGTATAGTTCATTCTTGATCCCCACACCTCTCTGGATGCCTGTGCAAGCAGGTGTCATCTGTGGAGCTGGGATCTGAACCCTACCAAAGACTGGGAGTGGGGCTTAGATGTATGTGAGCATTTGCATTCATAATGGTGGGAGATGAGGAAGATTCTCCTGAATTTATATGGTATTTATTTATAAGGAATGGAATGAGTTGAAGGAAGTATGTATTGTCTACTGTAACTCTTGATTTAGTCTTAAAGTATGATGGCTTTTTTAGATTCAGGCCCAGGATCTTGGGAGGTCCATCACTGTAATTATCCTGCATGAATACACTGACCTGGTCAACGTGCTTGTTTGGTCTGTCTTTTTACATACGTTTTGTAATACCATTATTAGTATTGAATAGGGGACTATTATTTTATAATAAAGTACCCATTTTTATTACTGAAAGGGACTATGGAAAAGCTAAGCATAGTTGGTGTAAATACTTCTAAAATCTGGGGAATAGTTAAAGTAAAGTTATGCAAAGCTTGGACATTTTAAAGAGAGGTATGAGTCTTTTGATGAATAGGAAATGTGTTAGGAAATTCTGATTAATTATTAATCTATTGAAAAAGGAGCTAGAAATATTAATATTTTATATCACAGAGATGTATTTATATAAAATAATTTTGTAGTTGGTTAGTTAGCTGGTTAGAGTGCTGCTTTAAACAATCTACAGAAACAAGTGAATCCTCCTTTATTTCAAATATAATTAGCCATTTAAATGTCTTGGGTCAATTTATTAACACTTTATTCATCGGGGTGTAACTTTTATTAGGCTTTATTGCTATCAGAAATTATATCCTACACAAATACAATAGAGATTTAAATGTTCTGTAGAATGAGCCAATGCTTCCTGACTTTATTACACAGTGTTGTAATGAACCTTGACCAGCTGTAGATTTGATAAGTGTAAAATATTACTGCTTGCTGCTAATTTTGTTCCTTTTTAATGACTGATAATCCATGTCGATTTAGTGTGATAGTCACAATCCAATGCTGTTTTCCTGCTATAAATGTGATTGTAACAGGAGCTATTAAGTGTGTCTGCATAATAAAATTAGTCAGGGAAGCTCTGTATATTGTTTCCAGGTCTTTGGATTTTCATTATAGTAGTGGAACTTGTTAGACTGTAAAGCTTGATGGTTGCCAGCTCAGACAAGCTCTTTTCTACTTCTCTGCCAAGCAAATGGGTAATGATGCTGCACTAAGAAGTCTGTTCTCACTGTTCTGGAAAATTCATCATATATAAACATAGGGTATCATTTTGGGGAGAGTGTGAAAGGTGTCACAGGGGAAGAAAGAGAGGAAACTCATCTGGGCAACAAAGTATTACAACTGCATAAGAGTTGCTTACAGACACAAACTTGGCAGCTGAATATCTATGTTGGGAAAAGGTAGTCGTGACATCTCTTAGTAACCCTGCAACACTGATAAATCGAATGTTCATATTTGTCAGGATGCCAAAGTGTATAAAAGGATACTAGTGAGGAAACCTAGGCAGCAGCCTCTCCTTTCCTTTATCACACGGTCCAGCAGCAGACTCCACCTTTAGATAATGAACTGTTGCATCAGAGCAATTCTAAGAAACACACACTTCCTCATAGACTTGCTTTTGGTCTCATTTGATCTTGCCTAACCTGAAGGCTTCTGTTTCAATTCTCAGGCCTCTGGGTTTGAGGTGGAGATATTTTTATAAGAGTGGATAAAATCCCAACTCTGAGAATAATAAAAAAGCAGTTTCTGTAGCTTAATATAATTTTCTGGAGGGTTTTTTTTAAGTGAATAGTCATGTGATCTCTACTGATATCTTGGCAGAAAAGTAACTAAAAACTTTATGCATATCTGGGTAGTATCTCAAAAGAAACTATCCTGCAGTAAAGCAGATATTTAATGCCTGAGTTTCTCTTACTTAACTTATTAAAAAGGTAACGGAGAATTCTGTCATTGACATCAGCATAGGCAAGATTTTTCCCATGGTAATTTTTGGCTGGGGAAGCCACTGCTCCACTGGTGTGAGAACTTTGCTGTGCTCTCTTTAATTAACTGTCCAGGTAGACTGAGCTGTACTGACCATTGGGGTAGGACAAGAACTGCTTTCACACATACACCGATATTGTTGGCTGAACATAGGTTTCTATTTAATTAGCAGTTTATAGGGGGTAGTTTATAACTTTTCACTGACAAAATAGTAGTTCATAACTTTCAGTACAAGATAGGAATAAATCTAAGGATTCATAACCTTCTACATTATTTATTTCCAATATTTTCTCCAACACTTGGAAAAGCGCCCTAAGAAAAAAAAAATGCAGAAAGCAAGCTGACAAGTATGTGCAGAGATAACTATTTTAGCCTAAGATGTACTGTAGCATCTTTGCATTTTGGTGGCTGCATGGTAGAAGCCACGAGGCCCTCTGACTTTGAGTTTATGCTGACAGGGATGTTTAAATGTCATCACTCAGTTTCTGCATTATTCAGTCCTGCTACACTAGGGAGCATTCAGATGTTCTTCCCACATGCCTGCAATTTCTGTGAAGGCTTTCAGTGCATAGTGTAATGCAACAAAACAGTGGTATAAAATAAATTTAGTATCAGCCTTTCTGCAGAGGTCTTCAGGCTGCCATTATGCCTGATATATACTCCTTTATGGAGGACTTCTGCAAGTATTTCTAGGAATCTAAGGGGTTTCTGCTTTGCTGGCTCAATCCTCTACCCAGCACTACTTGAATCAGGCTCCGTGCAATAGTTTTGGGGAATGCTGGTTGGTACAGGGCTGCTTCATGCCAGAGGGCAAAATGCCAAGAGGCTAGTTGACATCTAATAAGTATCTGAAATCTGGCCGACATCAGTGGGTGGTTAAAAGGGTAGTCAATGCACCTGCAAATTAGTGCATCTATCTATAATTGGGGCTTTTTCATCAGTATTCCTAGAGGCCTTTGCGGGAGAAGTGCTGCTCTAGAACAAAACATCTTTTGGGTGGGGAGATGACATAAAGAAAAGGGAACTATTGACTTCACCAATTTATAATTCAAGTTATTGGAATAAGTTCCTAGTGTCCCATTCAATTCTCTGCCAGATGAAGAAGTCCCATATAGATTTAACTCTGGTCTTTTGCTCTAGTTCAGCAAGAACACCGATGGAAAAGGTATTCCTTGCAAATAAACACTGAACAGATACAAAGAAACACTGTGCAAAACCTAAGCTGTGCAATGAGCTTCAGAAAGATGAGGTCCGCAGATGTGCTGACTGAAGTTTAAGAGGCAACTTAACAAATGTACAAAGCTGTAGATCAGAGGGGATATAAAACAGTTAAACTTGCTTAAAGGCACAATGTGTCACAATCTAACGATTATATGCATCCTAAGCCCGACAGAAGAGGGAACATACGCTCAGCTATGTGCTCTTGGCTGTAGGCATGCCAAGAAGATTATAAAAATGCCATGCTGTGATATGTTGCCCTCCTGCCTGAAAGGCTACCATTAAGCTGCTTATTTACTGCACCTATTCAGGCAGCAGTGCGGTTCAGAGTGCTACCTGTCTTCTTGCTGGATAAATTAGTTGTGGATATCACAGGATTATTGCTGCCTATTGTTCAAGCTGGTGAAGGTGGGAAGAGATGAAAGACGCTGATCTGACCTTGTAATGTTTTGTGTAAAATAAGAGATGCGTTTTCTTCATAGCGAGTGTCATAGTTGATCCTGGTAGGACTGATTGGGTTAGTGAGTTTGGAGCTAAATTAAAAAGGCTAACGTACTAATGAAGGCAAAAATTTCATGTCATTCATACATATAAAAATATATAAAGGGAGAAAGATGGAGGAGGGAAGATATGGACGTGTGGAGGAAAGTGCATGTCACTAGAGCTTTGTACACTCTTTCCAGCTTTGTAAATCAGCACTGCTTGAAATTAAATCTTCAAGAGAACACGCAGGAAAACTTAGCCACCCCCTCAACTCAAAACGGTTTTTTGTATGAATTGTTTTGCCCTCATATTTTTATGATATATGGAGCTGTGAACTTTAAATTAGTGATAACAGAAATTGACAAGTACAGCATTAAAAAATAAACCATGCAGCCCTACAGGCTTAATTATGAAGTGAGCAGGAAGATAGACACAGAAAATCCTGTTTCAAAATTTTACCTCACATAATATAAATAAAAGATTATGTCTTCCACTGGTAGCCTATAGATCAAAAGGATGATCTAAAATGACTACCCTGGTATTTATTTTGCCTTTATTATGTGTATAGATAAACTACACATTTCTCATTTTCTTATGTCTTTTAGCTATACACAGAGACACTTAGATATAGATATAATTACAGATACATATCTATAAATTAATATCTGTAATTATTTTTACATTTTCATATAATCTTTGGAAAGACATTCTTTTTCATAGTCCAAACGTAAAAAAAGAAAAAAATTTTAAAAGTATTCTAATCAATAATATGGCAAATTGAATATAAATTGGGCAAATAAACTATTGATTGGAATTTATTTTAGAAATTGTGATTCTGAAGATAAGGCTGTTTTAGATAATCACTAAATATCAGACACTAGTTATGACGGTATTAATTACATAGATGTAAATATGTTATAATATAAACACATATCTTCACCATTCAGGTGCTGTGTGTGTTGAACTGATAATTTTCATTGCTGTTCTAAAAAATTTCTGAAAATTAAGTTTCAATAAGGCACTGGAGAGGGTTTTCTTTTTCCTAATAAACCATTACTAACTCGAACCATTTTACAGGGCTTTGGTGTGGCACATTAGTGGCCAAAAGTTGAATTTTAATGGCAGCAATCAGTAACTATAATTTCATTGAAAACATACCTGAAGTCTATGTCAGGATATCTGAAGTGAAGATCTGAAGTGTTCTGAATTTCCAGATATACATTTTTTTATTACTGGCAAAAAAAAGGAGGAGGACTGAATCTGAAAGTAGCAGGTGCAACTTTCTTGCTCCTTCCTTGAGCTACTTATTTGATCATTTTCAAACACCAGTACAAAAAATGCTAGAATAGCAACTGACGTTCAGTCAATAACATTTTGTCACATTAAAAGTGGCTGTCTTATGACAGGAAATCAGGCTCAGAGTCAGGAAATACTAGCACCTTTTAATAAGGGCTTACTAAAACTAAATATCGGTATTTTTCCTTGTTACATCTCAGAATGCATAGTGCCCTTGGTGATGGGATTATCAGAAAAGTGTCAGGCTGTAATACACAGAATTATTCTAACAAAGTAATTCCCCATTTCCATATTTGTTTGTTCATGATTTAGGACCATTTCATGCAAAGCCTTAGTTTGTGAAAGTAGCCCTGTTAACATCAGTCAGGATGATGGCTGAAGCTGAGCTTTTCTGATGCTGGTTTACAGCACTGAGCCCTCTTGGAGTGGTATTTTAACTAGCAATTATTGTATTTGATTATGATCAATCAGGATGAAAATTGACTTGACTCCTTAAAGTCTAAATCTCTTTATATCATTATTAGCCCTGCATCTTCTTCCTTATCCCTCACTCTCAGTTTACCTGCACCACACACATTTGCTGGATAAAGATAGCCCTTTGCAGAAATTAAAGGAAAATGTCGGATCAGTCCTAAATTGAATTTAGTATAGAAGATACATTATAAAAATAAAGTATTGTTTTAATTTGTCATTTTCCATTATGTTTGGAGTTGATAATATTTAAAAAACTTCTGTAAAATTAATGTTGCATTGTCATGACAATGCATGAGAATCAGAAAAAGAAGTAGCAGCAGAAGTCTGTCAACTGTACTAACATTTTTTCCCTAAAATACTGCTAGTCTGGAGCTAATACCAGCAGTTGCTACGTGCCAGCACAGCCAGGCTGTGGTCTCCTCTCCCTTTTGGAGTATAACAGTATCTACTCTCTGCAGTTATTTTTATCCGTTTCCCACCCACCCCACCCCCTGATCTTTGGGGAAGATGATGTAGGAATACACACAGCTGCATCACAGCAGATCTCCGATTTGTATCTGTCTCTACAGTAATGTGACTCCACAGCCAAACTACTAATTTCCTAAAACAGCTGTTGTACACCATACTTGCTTTGTGTGGACTGAAACAATGATACACCTGTGAAATCACTTTGTATCACTTTTTTAGCTGCTCCAGGTAGAAGGCTTCTAAGCGCCGCTATGTATATCTAATGTAGTTCAGAACTTTATAAAATCTGCTTATTTCATGACAACCATCACCAGTATTGCCAATCTGAACAGTGCATTAAGTGCATCTCTAGAATCCATAGAATTTGACTGCAGTAGCACAGCTGTGTCTTGAGACATTAGGGTTTTTGTTAGCTTTTTTGGAAACTATGAATTCAGGGAGGCATTCGGCTTAAATAAAAAGGAAAAAAATAATGCAGAAGGCGGCATATGTACTTATGCTAACTCTCATGGAAGGACCTAAATCACTGCAGTTGCAATTAATGGTAATCACTGGCAAATCTGCCTTAAATGTGTAATTAATCCTAAGCATGTAAGTAGTCTGACTGATGTAAATGGAACTGCTCAGACACTCATGTACTCACGTGCACAAAATTAGTCAGGCACTTGGCTTCTCCAGTAGGGCCGGATGGAAATACAAAACTCTTCTGCTAAAGTGCCATGGGCTCAAGAGAATCGTGCAGTTTAATTATGTTCAACCAGGGTTAAAGAGGGATGGAAATATCCTTTTGTGCCAGAGAAATTCATTCGGATGTCATTTATAATGGCAGGAAAGACCAACTTGAGGCAGTAAGCATAGGTGAGGTTTTGTTGTGTGGCAGTGACTGGTGAAGCCAAACTACTTTAGGATATTAATGCAAGCTCAGGGTAATCAGCCTGGGATGAGGTTGAGATTCAAATTTAGAGATGTCTTTCTGTTTGAAAGTGTTGAGGGGAAAATTAACTAGGTCATGTAAATGAGAGTAGGAATCATTTGGGGAGACTTCAAGTACTGTAGTACTAATAGGTAAGATTTAAGTAAACTTCTCATTTTTCATGTGTACCAATCACCTGTAGTATCAACCAGCTGCACATCCCTAGAACAAAGGGGTGGTGGAGAGAGGCGGGAGGAGGTGGGAAAAATCCCAGAGCTGTATAGACTAGAGCAAAGTTAGAACTGGATCCTGTGAAAAAAATCAGGATAATAGGTGAGCAGAAGGATTAAAAGGTATGGCTAGAAGTTTCACAGCACTGAGTAATAAAGTTGCTTTATCCTGAAGTTGCTAATAAATTGCAAGAACACAGACAGATGCCAACACTTCCCTCCTTGTAATTGGCTGAGAAAATGGCTTTCAGAAATTAGAATATAGTTGTTATTCTTTTAAAAGCTTGGGGGGGTGGGGTTGGGGGCAGAATATTGGTCAGAAATTAAAAACTGATTAAGAAAATTGGAATTCAGTGTGGGTTTGGTGTGTGATAATCCTATAAAAATTTGTGCCTAATTCTACCACCACTAACATGGCTAATTAAAACCTTAGTGTATTGGACAGTTAAGCCTAGAGAATATTTTTGTGTTAATTATATACTGTAATAGCCTTTATTTTCTATATAAATATGTTATATATCTTTTATGACATAAAAATATAAGTGCGTGATGATCTTCAGTTAAATCAGTGGTTAGTGCTTCAAAAAGCATGTTATTCTGGTTGAACAGTCATTAGTTCTGATAAAGGACTAAACCACTGCCATGTAATGTACACTTGAAGAATAAGCAAAAATTGCTGTGATACTGAGCTGAAGACTATTTACAGATTCAGCTTCCTTTGAAGGGAATCTCTATGAGGCTTTGCTCTACAGAACACCTTTCTCCAAAACGTAGCATAATTCAGTGTATACAATTAATGTATATACAGCATTTTTTACTTAATTTCTTTTTATCTGCATATTTTCAGAGGATGAGTTCATGTACCCTCAACAAAAGACATTCAGGATATTTAGATTATACAAAATCCTGAAGATAACTGCAGTTGTTTAAGACAGCTTTATTTTATTGTGCTCTGTGTTAACCAGGATTTGGCATGCAGTCCTGGGCCATACAGATTTTTCTGATTGTCTGGAACTTTAAGAAAGCAAATACTTTTTTTCAGAAATTTTGCAAAGCTTGTAAAGTTTTATGGTTCCTCCCACAATGCCCAACAGATGGCAAAGGCTGCCTGGGAGTGGTTGGGTAGCCAACATCTTTTGCAGCTCTAGTCTGAATCCAGAAAAGTGTATATAGTTATGAGGAAAATATCTGGCTTTCACAGTCTTTCTGGCACTAAACAATGAGACAAAACAGTCTCATTTTTAAGTGACTTTTTAATTATTTATCCAGTCAATGCAAGTCAGTAATACTAAGGTATTCCGAGAGCTTTGCCTTTCTGAAAACTGCAGATCTCGGCACGCTGTTACTCAGAGCAGTGCAGCACAATGTTACGTGTCCAGAAAGAAAAATGGTGATATGAGGTCAGCTTGGCTCCAGCCTGCTGATGCTTTGTCAATATTGTATTGGCAATCCAGTTACCATAAGAAACAAAGACATTATGTAGCTGTTAGGAGCTAGAAAATAGATTATTTACTATGTTACATGCCATCAATCAGTTTAGTGAGTAAACCTGAGCTCTGGCTGACTGGCATAATTTCTCTCAAAAGCCCCAAGCGTCTTTGTTGCTTAATATTTATTTAGATTAAATTAACAGCAAATTAAAGCTATTCGATTTTTTTTTTTAATGTGAAAGAATTTAGAACATTAAAACAGTTTTAAAACTCACATTGTTTTAATTCTAATCACAGTCATTAAATTGACATGATTAAAAAAATTGCTATAGAAAAGTTGGTGCAGCAAAGCCATACACAATGAATGTGTATAGCATTTTTAATTTAATTCAAATTAAATATTAGTAATATAATTTAAGATGACTTCTTTAGTGAGGTATTTGTCAGTAATAGTGCAACAGATGAAATTTAGTTTATAAAGGTTAGTTTCTTTGAAATATTCCTTTGTGTTTGCAGTGTATCTGCAGACAAAATGTATTTTGTGCTTTATGTTATTCAGCATTCTATAATACTAGGCCAAGTCTTTTACGTTCTCAGTGTTTGCTTTGCTATGTAAATTTAAAGTTTGAAAAGCTGTTGCCTTCCAAGTACTCTGTATAATTAAAGGGACATAAGCAGCCCCACTCTCCAATAAGACTCCTTTCGTATCAGCTGTGTTGCATAGATATTAAAGCTGAGAGATGTAAAATTCATCCTAGAAAGAAAGCACTACTGTCTTAGGACTTAGGAAACGCCCTTTAAAAGCTCACTGTGTTGAATGACCTTAGTTAAGGGACATCTTCCATTTAGACAACAGAATATTTGCATCATATATCAAATGTTTGCATTGAAAACCAGAGTATTTTAAGACTGGACCAAGGATCAGGTTGATGCGTCCCAGTAAGAAGGAAGAACGAGGCTTATAGGAGAGAGGAACAACTGTGAAGATGGTCTTTCCTTTCTGCAAACCCTGGTTCTCCCGCAGTCAGCCATGGTATGATATGATAGATATGAGCACACGTACCTGAGGCAGCTTTACGAACACCTCCAAATATTAAGGGAGATCTTCCCTTTCATAGGTAAGGACATTGTGAAACTTTATTGTGCCTTTTGGTATCCTGCATGTTGGACTGATGACTTTGTATACAGCTTTTTAGACAAGTTAGTGTATCAGAGGCAAGCAAGCCTCCACAAGTTAGAGCTTAGAACTGGGGTTTTGTGCATTTCCAGCACGCTGGGTGGAAACTGGAGCCTTACGCATTTCCACGCAGTGTAGCTGCCTCTTGAACCATAGCTTCAAGTTGTCCAGGTGTGCTTAGATGAGCTACAGTCATATTTCTGAACTGCAGGGTCAACATTCCCCTAAGGAGATGAAGGTCACCAAGAGAGGGTGGTGACAGCTTTTGTTAAGGAATTGTGTCTACTGTGTTAGAGCATGGGAAAAGGAACTGGCTGTGGAGGTTGTTAAAAATCAAGATTTTTTTCATCACTTCTGCTCCTCAAAAATACTAATCCAGTCAGTGTGAATGAAAAATTCCTCCAAGACCATGATTGCCACGAGCTCTCCATCAGTCTACTCAGAATAGCGAGGTTGTTAAATTCTCTCACGAGTTTAATGGGTTCCGTGACGTTGGTTTGGTTTGTATCCTCAGGGAAGTCTGTTTACCTTTATTCTTTCCAGTTCCTCAGTTAAAAACGCAGTTATACACTGATAAATGTGCACCTTGTGCAGACTTTTGGAACTCTGAAGGAACTACATAGATGCTAAGTGCAGTGCACCATCCTCCTTCCCAAGGTTACTTTATGCTAGATCTGCTTTGCATAAAAGTGTAAATATCTAAAGAACATTGTCTTACTTGGTCTTTGTTTTAATGAACATCTGAATCTGTGATGTTACTGCCAGTGAAATATTTGTGTGCGCACACTGCATTTATGTGTGTCTGTCTTTTAACATCAATCATCCCTTCTTCGCTGCAGAACTTTTGTATAATGGTACTATTAGGACCTCAGTGTAATACAAATACAACTTAAAATAGAGGTGTCTTATTTCGTATCAGACTACTTTGTACTCTGTAAATACCAAGGAAAGGGATATTGGGGTGAATGACCAGATTCTGGACTACTGAAAGGGCTGGTATGTGGATGTGCCTGCAGATTAAGCAGTTGGTCTCAGCAAGTCCAGAATGGGAGAGGCTGCAGGCCACCCAAGCAAATCAGAACTGAAGAGGTGGGAATAAAATGCAAAGAGAGGCAAAGAAGATCTTTACACACATTGGATTTAGAAGGCTGGATTCGCCATGTTGATCAGTTAGCATTCTTCCTCTACCAGATGAATCACTCTTCATTTTCAGGTGTGATCATATGGTAAAACAAAAAGAAAGCATGACTAATTTTTGCATAATGTTCCATAGCTTGAATTTTGGTTTAGGATTTAATGGAAGTTGGTCAAATGGGGACAGAAATGAATTCATGAAATACAGAGGTTGCTCTTCCAAGTTTTAGCTGCAGGGGAATGGCAGGAATAGAAAACTTGCTGTTACAGTCAGGGAAGTTTTTCTGAGTAAGCCTTTGTGGGTCTGGGATCTGAATATCCAGGCATCTTTGGGGCTGGTACATTTGATTGTCATATCCCAGGTTTACAACCGTTGGCCAGTGTAGCCTACCTCTACATTTTAATTCTCATGTAGCAAGTCATGACCTGTTCTTCAAAGTCTACCCAGCCTAATCCCTCTCTGTGATCAGGTGGCAGGCAGGTATTTTTTTAGGTGGGACAGTGCCTATGTACATAGGCAACAACTGTCTGCTGCGAGTTCAGTGTCTATTCAGAAGTGTTCTTCAAACTACTTGACCTGGAAGTGGATATGAAAGCTACCTTCTCAGTGGAGAGCCAAGTGTTCCTTCCCATGCTCTAAAGCTAGCCACACTTTCCTAACACATCCTTAATTGGTATTCAATCTTAAAAAATGTCTTTCATTAAAAATATAATTTGACGAAGTGGGTAATTGACTTGCATTTGATTAAGGCAGATTCTATTGGATTAACATGATTAATAGATAAAATTATAATCAAACAGAAAGCAGTACAAAAGGTGACTTAAGTCATGGGTCATATTAACATACTAAATTTAAAAAAGATTGATATGGTAGGAATATTCATTTCACAGTAGGCATCATGCTGTTCCCTTACAGACAGTGATGTAATTCAAATGAATTATGTAGTCAGAATCAGGGCTTGTTCCAAAGGCCTTAGAAGTTGATGAGAGTTGTTATACCCAGAGAAGTGTGTTTATGATAAAACTTTATACCTACAACGTAAATATTCACTGCTTACTTATCAATAGCAGCAAAATGCTGCATAACTACTCGAAGAACTAGTTCTGAACTCCAGAGGGGAAAAAAATAGCTTAATGGTCTTACAATGAAAAAAGAACATCTGTCTTCTAAGACTTCCTGTTATATAGCTCTGGAATACGAGTAGCGTTTCATTGTACATATCTGTCTACTAGGAAGATAAGTTAAAATTTCAATGAAATTTGACCCAGTGATACAGAGGACACCGTACTGACTCCGAA
This sequence comes from Burhinus oedicnemus, assembly GCA_008921705.1. Taxonomy (NCBI): domain Eukaryota; kingdom Metazoa; phylum Chordata; class Aves; order Charadriiformes; family Burhinidae; genus Burhinus; species Burhinus oedicnemus. The sequence continues at coordinate 3,031,694 of VFFE01008751.1, forward strand.
AAGCTTATTCAGAATAAAATGAAAATTCCAGTATTAAAACTATAGTTTTCCTTTTAAGAAAACAAATAAAGATCATAGACAGCAACCTCATCTTAAGATAACTGTAAAGATGAAGGTAAACCATTAAAGATACACTGTCTCAAACTGGATGAATTGTCAGCATTAATGTATGTATCTGGCTTGTACTTTACTTTGAAACAGTGAGATTAATTAATTAATGTTTGTCTAGCAGCTAGAGTACTCCTTTGCTGAAGTTAAAAATTTTCCTTCCTTGCCAACCATGGCAAATACATTTTATTGGCTCCTTAGGTGTGGCAAGCCAATAGAGTGGTCTCTCTGTGGTGCATAAAAGTAATCATGACTTGAAATGCATGAAGTGGCCCACTGGATGGATTATATAAGCAACTAGTTACATTCTGATATTGGAATCTGATCTAAAGATAATGTTTTCCATCAGCCTCTGTTGTATTTCAAAAGGATAGAACCAGTGGAAATAACTAAACCTACAGTTAACTAACCTTCCTAGATCAGCAGCTTGTCAGTAATTAGATCAGATTAGTTAGTAATTAGATGAGCATTTTGTCTGCTAGTGAAGTTAGTGTGTGTGTTGCATCCACTAAGTTCTTTTAAACAAAAAATTGACTACCAAATTGAAGATACTGGTAAAACATAAGTAGTAAATTCTCACTAGGGGACAACAGACTATTAACTGTTTCAAATTTAAGTTGCGACAGACATTCTTTCATTGAGGTATCTGTAAGATAAGAAGAAATAGATGAATTAAAGACTTTATTATAAGCATTTGATCTCAGGAAGATGTAAAATCTTTAAGACATCTTCAGCATTATCTCATGATTCACTAAAACAGAATCTAAGTCTGGCAAAATATATTGAGCATCTTAACAAGTTCAAAGTACCCTGGGAGTCGTGGGATCTAGTTGCCTATGGAACCCATCCAGAGGAGCCACTTTGTGTTTAAAATCATTATTCTTTTAGACTATTCAAGTGGGGTATGATGATGCCAAAGCAATGTGGAAAAGCTGTCATTGCAAGATAGCTTTCCATTGATTGGCTTACAGTATCTCAAATACATAGATAAATCAGAATCTGTTTGTTGCCTAAAGGAGAAATTCCTGTACTCTGGTCTTATGCTCTAATAAAAAGGAGTACAAAAAGACCACCAAATAGTTTCCTGAAGGTTCCAGTAGGCACCAAATGATTTAATAGTGAAATATGGCTGTATTAAACATCTTGCAGATTGTTGCACAAAGGAAAAAAGAGTTATTGTACCAGGGACATAACACAGCAGAAAATCTGTAGCAGGTTGGAAGTGATCATTATAACTCCACAGAGATTACTTGGTCAAATGGCACAGGTCCCACTGCAAGAAATAGCGCTGCCTTTTTTTTTTTTTTTTTTTTTTTTTTTTTAAATTAAAGACTCAACTCAAGTGCTGTTCTGAGAACAAATGGGCTTGCTTATTTTTCTTAATTGAGGCTAAAGTAATTCCTGCCATTTAGTGGCTGCTGCCTGTAATAGACTGGATTTATAAATTTAGAAAAGCGGCATTACAGAAATGGCATAAACAGTGCTCCGTTCCTTCAGAATAGCTTCTGCTGACAAGAGAGCCTACTTTCAGCATACTGAAATTTAGAGTTTAAAAGATCCACCAAAAGGAGAATAGCTACTATTCTTTGGGTCATTCTTGTTCAGCTTTAGACAGTATGGCTCAGTCATATGTATAATATTTGCCTATTAGGAGAAAAAAAAATAATCTCATTTCACTTCCAAGCTTACTTGAAATCTCTTGAACTGCTGGCGCATGATATTGGTATTTTAGTGCCAAAGGTAATAAATTCTGTGGTCCTTGTGACATGTTTAGGAATAGCTTTAGCACTGAAGATGGAAGGGCTGAGCTGAACTCATGTCTCTGTACTAGGACGATCAGTTAATAAAACTGAAGAAATAAATAAAATTCAGCAGATCTATTTTTCAGTCAGTTCATTATTATTTTCTGGATACCCTGAATCTCAGTATGTGTAACCTCTGTGATTCAGTCTTCATTGATAAGAAGTGTACTTGTTAAGGCAAGCTCTAAATTAAAAGCTTTGCACAAATACACTTTGCTTAATGAAATTTGGAAGAAAACATGAGAAAGAAGGAAGAGTAGGCTGTTTTCAGTACATTTAACTCAGGCAGGACACTTCACATAACTTTAAACTGTTGGTTTGGAACCACTTGATTAGCTTACTGCATTCTGTTATGAGTGAATTTAGCAATGGCTGACTAGGGATCACCGTGTATAGATTTTCTATTTTATTTAAGAGTAAAGTCATATTTAGATAGATGGATGAATTTGGAACACTGTTGCTTCATCTTTATCTCTAATTGAGATACTACCATGGATTGTGAGGCTCTGGAGTATAATGATTTGTCAGCACAGGACACAGAGTGGACCAATTTAATAGTTGCTGGAGGGGTTAGGATTCCAGCAGCCTTTGATGAAATCTTTTTTAGGTCAGTAACATTTAGAGATATAGGAAAAAAAATCAAGTAATTGGAGAGAAACCAGATGGTTTGTGGCTAATTTGGAAAAGTACAGATTATATTGTTGTGCAGCATCTTATTCATTAAATGAAAAGGTCTTAAGATTTTATAAGGGATAGATTAATATTGATATCATGTTATGATTCACACTGTTTGGTGTGCAAACATCAGCCATCCTTTATTTTTTTTCTGCACATACTCGGTGCTATCGCTGAAACCACTGTATCAGGAATTACCATGGTGAGTCAGTAGATGACAGCCTGCTGTGTACACTTCTTGTTTTTGTTTTCCACCACAGAAAAAAAACATTTGCGTGTCTGTAAAACCTGAATTCAAATATTACAGAAGTAGCCAAATTTATGCATATAATGGAAATAACATGGGTGAGTGAAGTTTCATAAACATAAGCTGATCTCTCTGCATTCCCTACCATTTTTCAGAGCATCTTACTTTATTTGCACAGGCCCCTATTCATTGCAATTACATCTATTAAATATATGTTCATTTTTAAGCTTATTTACTGTTACATTCTGAGTGAATATTGACACACTAGTTAAGAATTGAGGTGTGTATTTACTTTATGGTGATAAAGGTATATTTACCCATATCTAACTGGGTAAATATTATTTTATTCATGTTTATTACACTGACGCCCAGGGGCTCTGAATGAAATTGCTGAACATTTCATAGATACTGCAAGGGGCAACTTTTGCCTCACACAATTTGTAGTAAAAATAAGCAAGGCAGACAAAAGATAAGAGTGCACACAGACTTGGGAAGTGACTTACTTAGAGTGACTTTATGAAGGAGAGGTAGAACGGAGAGTGGCACCACGTCTGCTGACTGAGCCGTGAGATCACACTATCTTACATGAGAAAGGGCTATGTGTCCCAAGAGTCTTATACATGAGTCGTAAAATATAATATATATGTAATACGTTAATATATTTTATATTTATATATATCTATGCCTAATTTTGCAGATATTTCAAGTTGTCATTACAAATTGTTACTAGTACATTGCAACTAGCATAGGGGATTTCTTGGCTCTCATTAGCTTACTTAGTGTTCTTAAGGCCTTAACCTTCTGTTATGGGATGAAGAGTTTTAATCTTCACAGCATCTTGCTGTCTGCTTGCTGGCATAATTGAGAATATTGTCTAAGATTTTTGGAGAATCCTTTCCATTTGGCAGAGATGTTTGGATATGCTTGTTAGGAACTGAATACTACAAAATAGATGGTCAGCTCTGGAGGGGATCCTTCAGCAAGGGAATAGCTGTAGGAAAATAGTGCCAAACAAGCAACATTTTGCTGAGAGGTTTTCAGAGTAACATTCTTGACTTAGAGCCCATTATCTAACAGATGTGTATTGATTTAATAAGCCTCCCTACTGTTTCACTGTAAGCAGTTAGTTCTCTCATCTTCACTGTAGAACGTGGACCAGGAATCTATTAATAAAAAGTCTCTCATTCCAGCAAAACATGTTGGTGCCCATATATGCCAAGGACAGTTAAGTATTTCAAAGCTAATTAAAGCTTCATTTTTTGATTGGGATGCTGCAGGCAAGTCCCTCGGCTGGGACAGTACTTGATACATATATTGATATCCTTTTGCTTGACCAAAGAATAATCTTACAAATTATGTAATCTACTCTATTTTCTTCCCCAGTGTACCCCAAAATAATCTTACAAAATATTGCATCTTTCTGTGATGACAGAAGTAAAGAATTGACGCCTTCCTGTTGCTTCATTCTCATTTCTTTCTCTAGGTGATGTATTTACTAACTGTATTGGGCTCTGCTCTTCCTTTACTTTATTTTTAGTATCACAGGCTATATTTTCCATCTAACAGTAGTAGCAGTAATGTTCTGGTGAAAACGAAAGTATGAACTAATAATGCAAATTCCTCTGCATTTGCAGAATAAATGACAGGACAGAACATCAGTGTATGAACACAAAATCTCTGTCTTTCCTGGGCTTTAGCTGCACCTTCTCTAACACTGAGGCTGGTTGTAGACTCTGCCTAGATTGACATAAAAACTCATATGCAGATGATAGTGAAGCTAAAAGTGGTCAGTCCGCAACCCAAGGCATCCACTACTCCAGAACTGCAACAGATTTGACAACTGCTTACCTCTGCTCTGTCTCTGAAGGTGGTTCCCTTAGGAAGAAGGCAATAGCCCAGCCAGTTTCCCCACCTTCCTCCTTTTTTTTTTAATTTTACTACAGCAAGAGATAATAAACAGGAGAGATTAAAATAGCTGGGATTTGGCACAAAATCTGTTGTGACAATACATAAGTGTGGGAAGGAACAGGGAGAGCCAGCTGCAAAGTTCTGTCAGGTTTAGTAAATACCGCTGTGTTGGAATGCAGCTGGCTGCCACCAAGTTGGGGATGGCAAGTCATGCTCAGCACTGTACAGCTTTCTTAACAGTTCACAACCTCTGTCGTACACAGAGTCATCTTCTGTCCTACATGTCCACATACACATGCTTAAAATAAAGGTGGTTACAATAAGATGTGACCTTATATACAATGAGCATAGCCATTACAATGCTCAGATTTTAAAAACTATGTAAATTATGAGTTAAGCTGTGCATTTATTGATACTTTGCGTGTTCGTTCATTGCTATCAAGAAGCTGAAATGAAAAGAAACATTCAATTGTGTGTTTAACTAATTTTACACTACAGTTTTGCGGTGCTGAGCTCCAAGTATCTTAGAAGAGTCTGCGAGTAGGAAAACTATGATTGTCTCTGTCTCCTCAGCCTCTTGAGGAGTATTCTTGATGTTTCCACATACACATCGCCAAAGAGAGACATGGAAAAGTAACAAGTCACTTTTGAAAATCTTATCCTTCAAAAGTTATATTCTTTCTTACAGCTGCCTCAGTTTAAAAAAAACTCGATTTGCATCTCTGTATTCGTGTACTGCAGATGTTGTAAAGTTCTGTAAGTCCAACACAGGAAGCATCCTATACAACACATCTTTTTTAAGGTAAGAAATGCTTATATGAGGAGTTCAGCAAGTGTTTTGAACACAGGACCTCTTCTTTCATAATCTATTACTATTTTCTGCAAAGTTTCAAGTAATCTGCTTTTCAGAATCAAGCTATAAAATTTTTAACTGTAAAATTGATCTTCTCATAAAGTGCATGTGTTTTAATGCTGTAATTACCTGAGGTCTGATCTTCCGACCCTTGATAGTGTAAGTAATCTTTGCCTATCTGTCTAATCTTACTGACTGAATATAGGAGGAGTCAAGTGACTCCAGCCTATCTGCTGGGTCTCTACTCAACTTTCCTAAACACTATTTTTTTTCACATGAATAAGTGATCTAAGTGAAGGGTTAACAGTGTTCTGTCTCTCTTAATTTGAGATTTGGAAGACAATTATAATTCGAAATGCTTCTTCTAGTTGAGACTCCTTAGGAAAGACACATATGTAGCCTAGAGCTAGAAGTCCAACTTTGCTTTTAAATGCAAATATTTTAACAAGTATAACACACAGAAGCATGAACTATCAATTATTCCTACTAGGCATATGTAAAACATCTTGTTTATCACAAAGAGACCAAATTAGGCTAAAAACGTAAAATAAAAATTTGTAATTGAAATGCTGCCTGTTCTCCTTTGAAACTGCCCATTGTTCTTATCAGAAGTAGCCTTCAGGTTGTCTTGATGCATCTGAATGGATCTTTCAATAAGAAAAGATGGGAACTACCAGTATTGGCAGTCTGTAGCATTTGTCATGCAATGGCATCGGTCATGCAATCTGACTCCTTGAGAATGCTGTTAAAACAGTGCGTTATTTACAGCACTAGCCTGTCAGATAAGAGTAAAGACTTCGTTTCCCCTTACTTTCATTCTCTAAAGGTCTTACTGGTACATACAGAATGACAGGAGGAAAAGTTTTATGTCGGGCAGAGTGGATTTCCCAGCTTACCTACAAACACAATAATATAGCCAGAAGTCCATGGAAATTTTGAAAGTGTTAACTTCAATAGATTTTTTTTTTTTAAATCCAACTTTAACTGCATTAGACTGAAGGTAGATCAACTAGAAGTTTCAACAAATGTTGGTTTTTATTTCCAGTATAGTATTATCTCAGCCTAAATCAAGTCAAATTCTACTGTTTATCTCCATCCCCCAGAAGATTTTGTTCTGAGACAGTAATACCTTGGGGGTTTTGTTTGTTTGTTTGTTTGTTTTTCCAGACTAGTACTACCTATCTTGCAGAGCTACAGCTGGATTGAGTCCTCAAGGTGATTTTGTTGCATCATTTTGTAGACAGGATAGCTATTTTACCAGTACTTTCCCTTTCTCAAGGGTAGTTTGTAGTTTTTGACCAGGAAATAATTGTCTTAATCATCCTCAATGTGCCTTCAGGTTTTACACATGCGCATCCACACTTGCAGGATTAACATGAATGTTAGCTATGTATATGGCACGGTCCTGTGACTCATATGCTCAGAAAACATGCCCTCGTGATAGTTATGGCTGAAAACTTTCAGTCAAGTTAATGTTACATTGCATCAGCCTATACGTTATTCTCCCTTCCTCCCCATCATCTGAGCTCTTTTGTAACTGGAAGTCTCTAATCCCTGATGCTTGGTGGACTGTTCTGCTTTGTCCTCTCTTGGTTTTGGTACAAATTTTCGTACATCGGTGTTACTGGTATGGTGTGATTTCAGACCTCTCTAAAATCTTTGTTTCTGCCACCACTGGGATTCTATATGTCACCTCAGCCCCCTTCATTTGCTTGAGATGTTTATAGATGTTATTTCTGTTATATCAGTGGCATTTTAACCTTGGAATTTACAGTGGTTCATAATTTAATCTATTTGATGTTGACAGGTTTGATAGAGATTGTTGCTTAATACCTATTTTACAAAAAAATATGTCCAGGTACTATTTTTTTAAAGATCTGCTGTCTACATTGTTTCAGTTTCATCTCTCTGACCTCTTACTGCTGGCTTCTATGCTTTTTAAAGTTCTGAGGTTTTAGGTGTCAGAACACATGCTTTTTTTCCTCCAGGCTTCTTGGAATGAAAGGAAGCCTACCTCTACACAAGGTTGGTCTCAAAAAGCTAAAAAAAAAATCTTATTTTTTTAAACATACACTCCCCCTAACATCACCTGGTTCTAATTTCTCTAACAGCATACAATCAAGGACACGACTTAGCTGCAGAGACTCTTTCACTTCAACTCATTAAGTGCATGACAACCCCAATAATATTTCTTTCTGTTAAAGTAATAGGTCCTCTACTAGGTGGTGTTATATATTTATGGTGGTGTTATATATTTATATATTTATCAGGCACCATGTATACATGGTGTCTGATTTAGCACTTAGTAAAGTCCAACAGTGGAAGTCAGACCATGCCCTTTGTGTCACCCAGACTTGAGGGCATAAAATAGCCTTCAAATCTTCGTATCTCTAGCCAAAAATCTCTCATTTTTGTTTGTTTTCTTGCTTTAGAGAGGAAGGAATGTACCTGAAGCAGTTAGTTATTTAGATGAGCTTGGTTATCAGATCTCAGTGTGCTACTGAACATGGCTTCATTTGCTACAAAAAGTGGCAAATACGCAAATATGCTACAAGGAGGCAAATATGCCCTCTACTGACTTCATCTGTGGCTAGAGTTTAAAAACTGCTGTCAGAGAGTACAATAGAACTGTTGTTTGCAAATAAAGCAAATTAAAATAAACATCTTTTATCATAAGAAAGCAATTAGTGTTGATTCGCAGCTTCACTTGGTTTTTCTTTCCTGACCTTGACTATATTGTGATGGTTTTGTGCTTCCTTGGACAGTTTCTACTTGCATCTGCATCGATTAAACCTTGATCTCATTTATTATCTCAGGAAATGGTCTCAAGGTCACAGGGCTGGAAATTTAATTATGGTGGCAGTATATTAAGTGGCACATTTAAAGATGCTGAATCGTAGTAATTAATTTTTTGGATGGTGGTCTCTAGGGAAAAGATTTTCTCTACACTGGGTGTTCAGACATCCATCATGGCCATTCAGCTTGGCAGCTGTCTTTTAGCTTTAAACTGCGTCATTATTCATCTTTTACGACTGACTTTAAAAACACTAGACAACTATATCCTTTTTTATTGTAATATATGTCAGATGCTTGTATTAAGCTATACTTCACCTTTGCTATAAAACATTAACAGAGGTTGCTCGTAGCTACCTGGGCTGGCCTCTAAATTGAGACAACAATTACCCTTCGCTGACATCTAGTGTCAAGACATGAGATATAGCTGGAGTGCTGAATCCATTGGCCTGGAAATCCTGCGCTTCCCCAGTGATTCAGGCTCACCCATGAAGCTGCAGCACTGGACATAATTAGTGGACACGAGGGATTAACTTGGCACTCAGTGTTGACTTTGTAGCAGCACTAGGTTATTGAATGAAATGCAGCACTGCCAAGGTCTTAAAAAGCTTGTAATGTTTAATGAAGGAATGGTCATTAAACTTGCTGGATCAAATATTAGGCAAGATGGAACTGGGAGGTATTTAATAAAGAGACCTGAAAATACGAACTAAATCACATATACTCATTTAAATGGCTGGCTAAAGCCCAGCATATTTCAAAATTGTTCACTGCTGGTTTAAGCTAGACGGTATGAACTGGGAAGGAGAACAGTAAGCAGGTTTTAGCTTTCTGCATAACTTCACAGAAAGTTTTGCTACTGTAGAATTATTTTTCTTAAATGAAACACTTTAAAGCTCACACATTCTCCTGGGATTGCAAAGAAATGTTCTCTAGGGAGTGTGAGGGTATTGGAATTCTCATAGTGAACAATATCCACAGACTTTAAGTGACGTCTTTCATACCATTTGTCAAGCTGAATCTTCCAGAATCAAGACCAAAATATTAAACAGTGGGTTTTCAGAATATTGTTACAAGAGTTGATCCTCACACCAGTATATTAGTAATACTATTTTTACAGGCTGACGTGACGAAGAAGAAAATCCCTTAAAGCTGTTGGGACAGTCATAGAATCATCGAATGGTTTGGGTTGGAAGGGACCTTAAAGATCATCTAGTTCCAGCCCCCTTGCCGTGGGCAAGGACACCTCGCACTAGACCAGATTGCTCAAAGCCTCATCCAACCTGGCCTTGAACACTTCCAGGGATGGGGCATCCACAGCTTCTCTGGGCAACCTGGGCCAGTGCCTCACCACCCTCATAGTGAGAAATTTCTTCCCGAGATCTAATCTAAATCTACCCTCCTCCAGTTTGAAGCCAGAGAATTGAATTAAATTATAGGTACAGAATATTGGGTATAGTATTCTTCCTGTACCTTGTCACCTCTTGATCTCTTTAGATGTAGTTCTCCAGCAGTGAAAGTCTTTGTGCTTGCAGTATTTGATCTTGTCTTAAATTCTGGCCATGAACCCATCCTAGGTCTTTATGGTAGTTGTCCTTTCTGTAACAGTAGTGTATCTTGTGATTAGAATTATGTGATTGTGGTTGAGATGTTTAAATGCTATTCCTGTGCAGTAGAACTGATGAAGACTATTTTTCCTAGGTGTATGTGTCTCTTGAGTGCATCTTGCTTCACTGAGCTAACTCCAGCAGCACGGTATGCTGTGGCTTAGAAAGTAACACTCTGTGGTTCGTGTCAATTCAGAGGTTTTATAGGCAGTATTAGTAAATGCTGAGCATGTCAATCCTCCACCCATGGTCTGTGTTCCCATGGTTTGAAAAGGAAAATAGCAAGTAGAACAGCAGGCATATAATTAGAGAAGTAGAAGAGGGATCTCTGAAGTCAGATATACAAAGGCATAGAGCATTTCTTAGCTTTACTTTGGTTTGATTGCAGAATTACTGGTGTGAAGGACATCTGCCAGAAGTGTCAAACAATGTAGCTATTCTCAAAGCTGGAGTGTGAGAACAGCAGATAATTTTGACCAGGGCAATTAAGTCGCATACAAGCCTACTTAGAAATGGAAATGAATGATCGCATGGTGGCTGCTTATAGAGTTGCATATAGAGCTCTGGAGCTGTCTAAATCTCATCTAATTTAACAGGTACTAGAAAGGAAAACACAGAAATAGGTTGGTGCTTCTCATGAAGTAAGGAATGTTCAGGGCATCTGTGGTGGTGCGTGGGGATAGTTTGGGTCCCTCTTTATGTCTCTCCTCACTTCCTAAAGATGCTTTTCTAGTCAGTAGGCTTCTTGCATGTTCTTTGTGGTCTAGATCTGTTGGCTTCTCTGTATGTAGCCCATAAGATACGTTTTCCAGAATAAGGGAATGGTATTTAACTTGGCACATGTGACATCAGAAAGGCTTAGAAGCAAGTGAAGTGGAAAGAGGGCCTGTGTCTCACCAAGAGTCACTTCTAACAGGATACGTTTGCAAGTATAATGTTCAGTCTGGCTAGCTGGTTTCCAGAGAAGAGGAAACGGCCTCAGGTTGCTCCAGGGAGGTTTAAGATGGATATTAGTAAAAATTTCTTCACAGAAAGGGTTATCAAACATTGGAACAGGTTGCCCAGGGAAGTGGTTGAATCACCATCCCTGGAGGTATTTAAAGGATGGGTAGATGTGGTGCTGAGGGACGTGGTTTAGTGGTGGTTTTGCCAAAAGTGTTAGGTTTATGGTTGGACTCGATGACCTTAAAGGTCCCTTCCAACCTAGTTGATTCTATGATCTATATGTGGTTGACAACTCCTTTGTAATTTCCTCTTAAAAACAGCCCATATGCTTGTAAATTACCTCTCTCCTACTTTCAAATATTGCAATAGAACTTAAAAATGGGAATATGGTATCCTGATCACTCCTGTGGATTATCATGGTTATTTTCCAAGTGCCCTAGTCTACTCATATATTATTAAAATTGGATAAATTGCATGTATATATGGTTGTATGTCTAGCCAGGTAAAGCAGGGCAAACCAGGGCTAGCTACAGCTGCAAGAACAGGATAGTCAAAATGGTTAATTTTTTTCCCCATGAGTTTCTGAAGAAGCCTCTTTGTTCAGAATCCACTGGATTTTGTGAAGAAACAAACATATGACAATGTAAGAAATAAGATGGAATTGCAGTATTTGATGGAGGATTATACTTGGAGCTTAGTAAGTACTAAAAAAATTAAAGAGGACATATGGATATGCTTTTTATCAAGCTTATGTTTTCTCACTTCTTGTACCCCATTTTAATGAAGAACATTTCGATGTTTGAGTTGTTGTTCTCCATTCTGTTGATGGATTCAAAAGTGATTTGAATATATCTGCATGTAAATATTGCCATCAGTATGTATGTACGTGAGTATTCACAATGGAATAGGGACTAGGCATATAGAAAGGTTAAATTTTGGAACATGTAGAAGAGAGAAAATCAGTATACCTTAGGTTTACCACTGTTGGAAGAGTAATCGACGTATAATAAATAATCCATAGGTTAAGGTAAGTTTATGCAAGTGATTAGGTGAGCAGCTGTGCACAATAAATGGAGGAACAGAAGAAAAAAATCATTAATGGTAATTTCAGAAGAGCCTAATGGTACCAAATTAAGTATTCATCATGACCTGCTTCTTCAGCTGTAGTCATGATATACATTTTATTCATATTACTTTACTGTTGGATTAAGACACTGGCATTTTTGTTGAAACCAGGATAGCAAATGTTCCTGCAGTTCATGTGGAATGATGCACTATATGAATGGCAAAATTAGTCTGTTTCATGTCTTTTTATGTCAACAAGCTCAACAAAAACACTTATTGTTCATGTCTGGAGGCTGTTTTACCTAAAATGCTACAGCAGAAGGGCAGCAGTGATACAAAATGGTTGCACTTTATCTCCTTTTGTAACAGATCTGTATATGTTTTGTCAAACCGAATTTCTCCTACTGAAAGGCTGGATTTATAAAACCAAGGATGGGAGGTTTGGATCTAAGCTGTACATCATCAGAACCTTCAAAGGATATATCAGGATTTTCCCCCTGATTTTGAACAATCTCTTATTAGCATTAAACACCATGTCATTCTTGTAATGACTTCTTGCAAATGTAAAATCTTGTTTGAGTAAAAATTTCCTTAAAACTTTATTTAAAATAAAGTTATTCAGTGTACTTGTTTTACTTTTTTTCTAGTTCTGAATTGCCACAGTTTTAGCCCATATCAGTGTTTCTTTCATATGAGGTAAGCAATAATTGGATTTCTACATATAAGAACTATCTTTCAAAACTGTTTCAGTGCATAGTCACATGACTGATACCCTCATAACCATCCACCCTGAACTACACTCAACTTTCCTAAATGAGATTTTATTGGAACTGATTATGATTAGATAAATGGGTGACTTCACTAATGTATAATACACTTTTCAATTATGGAGTATGTATGATAATTTACATTTCTTGTTTGATAGTATGATATTTATGTGACATATTCTGGATGAGATCTGCTGCTGTTTATATAATGGCCTTACTTTTCTCTTAAATTAAATCTGCTTTCAAGTTCTTTCAATATATTTAAATTTTCTGGATAAACAAAGACGTTACAAATCCAGTGGAATGAATTACGCTTCAGTGGAATGAAACCTACTGGTGGATAAATTCTAGTCCCCAGATTTGTTGCCTAAGGAGACAAATTCTGTCATCAGATTAACAGATGAACATAATGTAGACTGGAATAGGAATTGTCCCCAGTTACGCGACTGCAGAATCAAGCAGCCATTATCAAATTGACAGCTGAGAGACTGTTAAAGAAAAATGGAATTTGACAAAGAAACAGCGTTTCTTCTTTCTGGCAGTAAATCTGATTTACACCTCCTGGGTTAACAGTTTTCTTTATATGTAGAGATTTTGCAGGATGCATTGCTAATTTTGAGATATGTGAGAAGGACCTCTGTGCAGGGGAAGGAAGAAAAGTATTTAATGTACTTTTTTTTTTTCTTGCTAATAAACTATATAACTGTGGGTCACATCTGTAAGCTCTAATAAATCAAGAATTTTGAAAACTATCATGTTACAGAATTTAATTTCAAAGTGGGCATATATTTTTCTAATTTAATCTAAACTGCCTGAATGCCTCCAGAAGATCAACAAGATTTCATGAAAGAAAATAACTCAGCATGTAATATAGTGTAAGAAAGTTCAAGATGGAGGTTGGTTCTGTTGGAAACCTATGAATGCTCCATAGCAGTCTTCCCAAAAGAAGGAGAGAGAGAGAAGAAAAAAAAAAAAAGGAAAAAAAAACCCCACACAAAAAAACCCAAACAAAACCACAAATAAGCCATGCAATTGTGGTGAGGTGTCCCCTTTGCGTTCCACTGCTCAGTATTGGTTTCTTTTGGAAGTGGCTGTCTTTGGAATTGGTAGTTTTCGTGTACTATTTACATGGCTACATGTGACAATACTGACACTGTCAATCTGTGTGTGTATTTATATATGTATTGTGTATATATATTTACACACACACAATGTGCTAAACTGGCAGAAATTCCAACATCCCTACAACAAGTACAATGAATTTATACTTAGTCAGTGTGGAGCTGACATATGATACACTGATATTTGGCTTTTAATTCTGTAAAAGCTTTTTTTTTTTAAAATGTACCTGATGCTTCTGCAGAAGCCAATATGCCCTGCAAAGAACTGAGAACTCAAAGCTGTGTTTTTAAGAAACTCTGAAGACTGTGACAACACTTTTTTTTTTTTTTTTCCTTTCCCCCTCCCTTAATGGCAAACAACAGAGGCAATTGGTAATATATCCACTTCACATTACAAATTTTCAGTTGTTTGAGTGTCCTTCTTCTTTAATCATTCCTGGCACAACTCCAGTGGACTTAGAGAAGGAATGAGGACAGCTCTGGGGTTAGCTGAACAGTAGCATTTTGAATATGGACACTGAAATTTGTAAGGTCAAGAGTTTGTTAATAAAATATAATTGTGTGTACTTCCATAAAATGTTTCATAAAATGATCACTTTATTCCAGTTAATGTTCTTGCTCTGCAGAGATTGCTGCCATGGGTCTGTAACTTGTAAAACTATGTGAGTTGATGAGCAACTTGCATGGCCTTTGCCAAGTTACTGAGTTATATTTAATAGCTGATCACAGCCTACATTTTATTAGGATGGTATTTCTAAGCTATAGACAGATATATTAATGACATTGGCTGATGAATAAACTAGCAGTTTTAGACTGAAGTTAGGAATTATTTTTGTAAAGGAAATTCATTTTTTTCACAGTAAAAAGTGTATTAGCCCTTAGGACAAGGGGTAATGTTTTTAAACTAAAAGAGGGTAGATTCAGACTAGATATAAGGAAGACATTTTTTACAGTGAGTGTGGTGAAACACTGGAACAAGTTGCCCAGAGAGGTGGCAGATGCCTCATCCCTGGAAACATTCAAGGTCAGGTTGGACAGGGCTCTGAGCAACCTGATCTAGTTGAAGATGTCCCTGCTCATTGCAGGGGGGTTGGACTAGATGACCTTTAAAGGTGCCTTCCAACCCAAACTATTCTATGATTCTAACTCACCATAATTAATTTTATTGAAGATACCCCTGTCATGCTTTTTGTGAAAGAGGGAGGAATAAGATAAATACCTGGGGACTCCTATTCATTTAACTGGCACAGCTCTTTGAGGAGGGGCATCCTCCTCCTTCCCTTTCTTAAAGCTTTCAGAAGTGTGAGGGAAAGACACAGAGCCAAAGAAGCGTCCTTGTCCTGAAACTGCTGAAGCACACTTCAAGCTATGCAGTTGGCAATCCCTGAGGTTTTTCATTAGGTAGGATCTGGATTGGGAAACGGGAGTCTACAAAATGTTAAGCTGCGGGGAAGCTATGCTATGAAAAGCTGTTATGGAGGCAATCTGCATCTGAATTCTGGTGGCTTTCTGCAACCCAGTGACAGGTTCTGTCCCTTCTAGTTTCTATAATAGGGAGAGGGCAAAGGCATGAATGAGAGATTGTGTCAACAAGGCTTTTAAGGAAGATGCAGTGTCTGTGTAAAAATGCCATGCAGCACATATCAGTGAGTTGGGGAAAAGAATTTAACTGGTTGCAACCTGGAGATCATGCTATTATGTCTGCAAGTCCCTCACTTTAAGGTCAAAGACTGTCTTATAGAAGCAAGGAACTCCAAGCTCCTCTGGTATGACAGGTGGATGCTGCTCTTCAGAGAAAAAGAGGAGGTAAACAATCTAGACTGTGGTTTGGGAAGCCCTGAAGAAAGCTTACAGAGAAGGCTGAATCTCATCTTCATTCCCTTGCTGTCAGGAAAAGTCAAATTTCAGAAATGATGTAATTTTGGACTTTGGTGAGTAAGTACAGAACATCTGCATATGCAGGCTGGAAAAGATACATAGTTTCATGCATGCTGCAGTTTGTACAGTTAGAAATGGTAGTTCAGAGGAGTGAAAGTATTTTCACCTTTGATTGTGTTTGAAAGTATGAAACTGTGAACAACCTGCCCAAGGATACTATGCAAAGGACTGAATCATATGTTCTTTGTAATTACACGGTGCACCATAATTGTGCTGTGCATCGTACTACAATGAAACATAGTTTCTTCTGTATTAAGAAATAAAGTATTGTTAAAATACAGCCAAAATGTCAAATGTATAGAGAACAAAAAGGAGGTTTGGGCATCAATACGTATTCCACAAGGGACTGTTCGTTTCCTTGGAACGTTGAACAGCAGTGCTCCAGAGCATGGATGGGTCCTCATGTCCAGGGCATTTATTAGAAGCCTTAACAGGCTTATGGTTTCTGTCTGAACAACGATTTGGAGTCATACTGTCATAGGATAACTCGGGCCGGAATGACTCTCTGGAAGTCTGTAGTCCAGCCTCCTAATCAAAGTAGGGTCAGCTGTGAGATCAGACCAGATTATTCAGAGTTTTATCCACCTTTGTTTTGAAAACCTCTAAGGAATTTCCTGAATCTTCTTTTCCCAGTCTTTCACATGTTTTTATTATATGTTTTATTTGTAGATATTAGGAATTCTGTATGTCAAACAGCAAAAGCTGAGGGAAGCAAGTCAAGGCACTTGCACTTGCTGTGCGAGGTAACTATAGATGTGCATGCTCTTGCACTCAAGATTTGTGACCTGAATCTGACTTCTCTCTCTAAACTAGTTCACTGCCTTTTGATGGCAAACTACTGAAAATGCAGGTAATCTGATTATGAAAAATCAACTGCTGTGTAAAAGTAGACTATACAATTTAACCTGTATGAGGCAAAGCAGTTGTATGAGTCTTCAAAACATAACCATAATTCTCTTCCTCCTTTAACAGGACACCACCTGCTATTTAAGTCACTAACTATTCTGATTATTTTAGACAAATTTCAGTGTGCATTTTCCTTGTTGTCTCAGTAACGAGGAGCATATTTGTTCCAAAATCGCCTTGCTACAGCTAAATGTGAAAGCATGCGTATTTGATTCATATCGAGCTTGGAGATTCTTGTACTGAAATAAAACAGGAATACTCCCAAGAAGTAAATACTTAGATAAACAATAAAGCTGATGCAAGTAAGAGGAATGCTGAGTCCACAGAATGCATTATTAACGGCATATTAGTACACACATTGGCTGAGACACATAGGTGGTTGTGCATGCTGTAAATAATTCTCCGGGCGTCAAAACAGTGCACAAGATAATTGAACACGTTGCAGGCAAAATGCCATGACCCGTTTGGTTTTCTTTTAAAATCATGATTCATTCATGAATCAGTGGATAGCTGTTCTTAGAGTTTTAATGAACTATTAAAGCAGCTGGGCAAAATCCTTCTGACTGGAAGATTACTGATGTCCTCTGTTCCTGTTGCCCTCATCTAAACTGGGGGGAGCGTGGTGTGTGTATATACCTATATGAAGCCTTTACTATCCATTTAGATTTCCTTTCAGGAATTTCAAAGCACAGTTGCTTTGCCCCATCGACTTCAGTTTTGTTCTTGTGCTTCTCCACAAAGACAACTTCTTATCTAGCCTATCTTTGACTCTGTAAGAACTTACCAAGGAGCAGGCAAAAAGAAATCTGCTTCACATTGGCATTCTTGAATTCAGGTATGATCATGCAAACAACCAGGCAGAATATGTTTAACCTTCAGCCAGATGCTTAACCAAGTTGAAATTATTGATAGCCCATCAGCAATGATCAAGATGGAGAGACTAAATGAAGACGTGCCTTTTCTTTTTCTTCTCCAGTCGCCCCTCCCCCCCCTTTTTTTTTTTAAATAAGAGAACCATTGAGCTGGTAACAAGACTTAAAATGCCGTGTCAGCTCAGCTAGCATGGTCAAGGAGCTCAGCTGTAGAAGGGAAATAAAACTGTTAAGTTATGACTGCCCTCCAATCAGTCACAGGGGTAATGATGTTTGGCTTTAGTCAGGTTATATGTCAGTAAATATACATCTCTCAGACAGCCTTTAAGACAGCCTTAAGCTCATGCTTATTGTTTTATATAGATAGGGGTCGGATGCTGATATATGGTGGTCATAGGCCACTGAAATAAATTTCACAACATTCAGCAGGTAAAGTTAATCTCAATAGAACAGAATGTGACTGCAGTTTTGATAGAACATTCATTCTATCAACAGTGATGGGGCATTTTTTCTCTGTTAGGTTTTGTGCAAATCACTCAAATGCAGATTTTTTATTTTTTTTTCCCCCCTGCCTTGATTCCAAATTTATCACTACCTGAAGTGACCAATTATATTCGGTGTTTAGTGTAGAGCCTTGGCAAATTCAAAATTCAAAATTCCAGCTTATGAACACCACTGGGAGCTATATTCTGTTCACTCACCCTGCCCACAGGAACATATGGGTCAAATTCAAAGGTAAGGAGACCTCAGAATTCCAAGTTCTGCCAAGTACTGGAAAATCCAAATGTCATCTCTTTCATGCGTGATAATGTGAACTCCATCTCAGGAGCAAAAGACTGAGACAAGACCACACCAGAACAGACATTCTAGACTTACAGCACTATGAAGTAAAATCTTACTTTAAAATCTTACTGTAGACTTAGACAAATATTTTTTACCGTATTTTTTCTGATTATGGTATTTAAGTTTCTACTTAAGCTTACTGCTAAGGAATTTCTGTCTATTTGCAAATATTGGATCACGCCTTCCATTACTGTAGATTGACATAAGTCATTAAATCCCGCAAAGTCTCTCAATAGCATTTGAGAGTTACTACGCACCACTCAACTTTTTCAATAACATACACTGGGTTGTTATAAACAGCAGAAGGTCCCATTATGCCAGCCTCTGCTCTCACTAGTATCCAGTATTACCATTCCACAAAGTAAGAAAATATAGAAATACAGCCTCCATGCACTTCATGTAACACCAATACAATTAGACTAGAATTTGATAAAGCCTTATGTGGTATTTATTCCATACGTCAAACTTGCTTTGGGTCTTGGTGTATAATGCAGTGTTCATTTTTGATTTAGCAAAAATGTGGCTGTAAGTGTAGGGTTAAGCTAAAGGGCCGAGCTGCCCTATGGTGTAGCAGCCTTTAATCCAGATCTAGAATAACAAAACTGGTTTAGTTTAATTTAGTTATTGTAGTCAGTGACCAGTTCTTTGACAATAAAAAACCCAAACCCCTCCAGAGATCTGGGTAAGCACAAGTTCATTACCAGCAAGAACATGGCACAAGCATTGTTTTTATGTTTAAGACTGATGGAAATTTAGGAAGTGGGTGTGAATTCAATTTATATGTGATGCTGAATTTATTCTTCATAATACTTCTGGATGTCTGATTATAAGCATATATATATATATATACTGGTCACAATGTTTAATTAAGTAAGTGTTAAAACGTTTGAGTTTCTATGACTTAAACTCTGGATTGCTTCTCTGAGAGCCCCAGCATGTGGTCTATAGTCTAGCCAATTTCACTTGGAAGACTTACTACCTAAAGGGTACAGAATTTCCCTAATATCTTCCAAAAGAACATTCTTTTCGGTGATCAAGGCAAGCTCCATAGCTTTCATAGTGCTGTTTTTCTTACGCATTCCATCTCATGCATTCTGACACCTGAAAGCTTCCTGCTTTAAGCCCCCAAGCACATGGTGTAGAAGGCATTGCACTCTGAGTTCCATCATGTCCTTATACAAGCATTTCCAGTGGGGTCCATTGAAATACCGCCTAAAATGCCATTAAGAAAGGACTTCAGGTTCTGCATGCACAAAAATATCTTAGATTATTTGCCTTCTAAACACAACATAGAATTACTTGAAATTACTTCAAACAACTCTGCTAATAACTTATCCCCATTTCCTACCATCAAGACCTCAGATCTTTCAAATCTCCTGCAACTGAAAAAGAATGAAAAGATGACGACAATACCTGTGAAGTCAATACCAGTGAAGAAGAGTGGTTCTGGCCTGACAGAAAGCTGTTACCAGTGATGTGTACATAGCGAAGTGTGTCTTCAAGCACAACTATAATTCCACTGAAATGGTTATGTAAAATGAAAGCAGAGTAGTTACCTGGCCTTTTCTTTGGTGTCTTCCTTTTATGTCATATAGGCTGAGTTAGAAGTATTTTATTTTAGTAGCTTCAGACTGCCTTAAATGGACTAACAAATCTAGCTCTATGATAGATCAGGTGAATTGGTACAAGGAACGTCCCATTAAACTTAAAGTAGATGTTATTGCCTGCTCCCCAATGTTCACTATTTTCTCATAATTTAAATTAAATTAAAATATCCTGTTCTTTGATTATAAAATATGCAGCAGAAGAAGTATTATTGCATGTTGGAAAGACCCATGTTCACTTGATTTCCACTGAGAAAAAACAGTAGACCAAAGATTTAAGGAAATTATCACTGTGGCTTTGTAGTAGACACTAATCTATTCATGTATTTATGAACATCTGCAGCTTGTGAATTTTTGGTGCATTTGCTGCTCCTTAAATTAATTCTTACTACCTTGTCATGTCTTTGAAAATAGCCATTAAAATAAACTGTCACACCTATCCAGTTGTTTTTAAAATGTATGTGGTCAGTATGTTGGCTTCCTAAAGACAGGTTTCCCTGCACATCTAGTGGTAAGTTTCAAATACCAAATAATATGATTTATAAAAATTTCTGGATCATATTAATATTTTTAAATTAATGTTTAAAGGAAATACATCTACATCTTATGCAAAAATACAGCTTTCCAATGGTCCATGAAACATACTACTTGTATTTTATCACATGCAGCACTACTGAAAGATGAAAAAAGGTTGTTCATTGCCTTTATCTTTAACAAAGAAGTTTTCCATTTTATTAATCATACTTGAAAGGTAATATTCTTTATTGGATGTACAAAGATAAATTTTTATTTGTGATTGTTGTGGTTTAACCCCAGCTGGCAACTAAGCACCGCACAGCCGCTTGCTCATTCTCCCCCAGTGGGACGGGGGAGAAGATCAGAAGAGTGAAAGTGAGAAAACTCATGGGTTGAGATAGACAGTTTAATAAGTAAGCAAAAGCTGTGTGTGTAAGCTAAGCAAACCAAGGAATTAATTCACTGCTTCCCATCAGCAGGCAGGTGTTCAGCCATCTCCGGGAAAGGAGGGTTCCCTCACACATAACCGTTACTTGGGAAGACAAAATGCCACAACTCCAAACGTATCCCCCTTCCTTCTTCTTCCCCCAGCTTTATATGCTGAGCATGATGTCATATGGTATGGAATATCCTTTTGGTCAGTTGGGGTCAGCTGTCCTGGCTGTGTCTCCTGCCAGCTTCTTGTGCACCCCCAGCCCTCACTGGCGGGGCAGTATGAGGAGTGGAAAAGGCCTTGACTACGTGTAAGCACTGCTCACTATGTGTAAGCACTGCTCAGCAATAACTAAAGAATCTCTGTATTGTCAACACTGCTTCCAGCACAAATACAAAACATTGCCCCATACTAGCTACTGTGAAGAAAATTAACTCTACCCCAGCCAAAACCAGCACAGTGATCTAATTTGTAGATACAGTAAACGGATGTTAAGCTTTGATCCGCGCTATGTTGTGGTTCTCTCAACTGGTAAAGGAGAGATGCCATTTTTTCCAAAGCATTCACATTAGTACCACATAGCAGTTTTGCAGTTTTTTCCCCATTGGAAATCCTGACCTTTATGGGAGAGGGGCAAAAATTCATTCAGAAGAGCATGAAAAGACATATTTCTTCCCTAATGAAATTTTAATTAAAGACATGTTTCAAGCTTATGTCTAATGTTTTGCTGTTATGTCCTCCATTTTATTTACAAATTAGTTCTTTTGATTACTGGCAATACGGCTATGAAACAGGTATTCCTGTTGTGTTGTATTTGTATTAGCATATAAATTGGACAGATTAAATAACTTGACTTAGTCTGACTCCAGCTACCCCCTGAAACATATACTATAGTTGCTGAATCTCCTAACATATACGTTTAAAAACAGCCACAGTAAAAGTGGTCTCGATACCAGTGTCTCTCCATTCATTCCTGATTTCAAATCTTAGGAAGCACAAAATTTGGAAGCTCCTATATCCACTGCTCAGTTTTATTTCTGCTTCCTCATTCTAAATCTGCAGAATTTTTCACCTAACCTTGGTCTGTGGATAGAAAGGCAGTTATTAATAGATTCCAGGAATCATTGGTACCTTGGCACCATGGTTGCCAGCTCAGGGAGGACTTTAGCCTGCCTTTTTCTCAGAGGGATTCCAGTAGGGACAGTGGTTAGGAATGAAAATGTTCTTTTGATTTTATTTCCTATGATAGTTGGAGCTAGATTTCTTGGGTTTTATGTAACATGTTTCAAACACATCATGAATCTGTTATCTAACCGCTAGTGGGAGAAAGGAGGAGAAGCAGTGGCTCATGTTGCTGTTGATAACAGTTTCTATTCCTGGCACCACCCTGGGATTGTGGTGTGGTTTGGGGGTTTTTTGTTTGTTGTTTGTTTTTTGGGTTTGGGTTTTTTTGTTTGTTTGGTTGGTTTTTTTAATCTGCTTTTATTATCTTAATCAGATAAAACAGAGAGTAAAGGAGGATGCCAGGGTCCTTATCCTCTGCCACTTTACACTTACAGGTTGCTCTCTTTTCCAACACAGCCCCTTAAAATAGCAATATTGTACCTTTGAGTGTGAAGGACTTAAATTCCTGAAGAACTTTCCTCAGGAATCCTGAATTTCTTCAGGAATCCTGATTTTCTTCAGGAACTGAGTACAAGTCGTATTTTCGTATTTGCTGAAAGGTACTCAGACAATAAATTCCTACAGGAGACTTATACAATACAACCAATGAATCCAGCTTTAGCCAACTTACCAAAATTTCTTATGGAAAGACAATCCTGGAGTATAGGAGGTTTACTCAGGTAGAGTTACCTGATAAACCTAATGATACTTAAGAGCACTTGATGAACCTCTGGGTTTATGCATATAGTCTTATCCTAAACCATAATAAAAACATGTGCTCCACCATCAGATCCAGAACATCAAACATTTACCTTCCTCAGTAGCTTGGATTCTTGTGAGCATCCCTATCTGAATAGAAGCTGCATACCAGTCTTGACCTGTGGGTCAGAATAGAGACCATCATGTGGCTGCACATAATAGTACAGGTATTATGGATCTACTACTTCTGGCTGGGGTCCTTCTTTTAAATCTCCATTGAGAACAATCTGAACTGTTGGAGAATATTTTTAAATGTGCCTCATACTTTTAAATTTTGTGGACTCACTTGTCATGAACTGTCATCTAATATTCTTACTGCCTGGCTGCACCTCAGCATCTGTGTCAGGACCACTGGCATTTGAAATAGCCCGTTGGAGGATCTGGGGTTTGTAGTTGCACTCTTGAGAGCTCGAGCTGGCCTGCATGTAACACTAAACTGACATTTCCTAATGGGATAATGCCCCTTCTAAATACTTTTGACAGACTGGTCCAAACTCTGTACGAACACGTAGCTTAGCACCTTTCTTTCCCTTCAGCCAGTTACTGACTTCAATAGGAGAGAAGTCAGGGTAACACTGAACGGTTTTGGAACAGTTCTACAAACTAATTGTATAATTATGGACTCTGATATTTTCATTACAGGACATTCCTTTGTTTGCTTGGGTTTTTATTTACCAGTGATAAAAATAATTTATATAACAGTGGTTTGATTCTGTAAGTGCATGACCACCTTTTATTTCAGAAATTTCTTGATGGATTTTATTTATGGTGTTACTGTATTCTGTAGTGTTATCAGATCAGTATGGGGAACAAGTGTTTTCTCATAGATATTGAGATATCGAAACAAAATTCTCACAAGTGATAAATTTGCCTTTAGGTACCATTTATACAAGTAGGCATTTACCAAGCAGGCCTTATTCACAAGATTATTAATTGAACAGCTTTTATTAAAGAGTTTTTAGAAATGTTCTATGCTCATCTATCTATCTGATGTTTTTTCTTTCCCTGCCCCATAATGTTACTAAGAGGCTCTGCAAAGCTAGACAACTAGAGGATATAGATGATACCAATTTGTAAAACCAAGACCGCTGGATTTGCTTCATATTTCAGGGCATGGGAAACATGCAAATAAAACCAACTTACCTGGTCTACAGCCAATTTTTTTTTTTTTTAACAAAACATGCTACAGATTATTTAATCTATATTCTATAGCATTTTCATTTTTAAGATTTAGAGTTAATCTCAGAGACTGTAATATTCATAGTACAGCTGTTGTATTCTCTAAATGCTGATCCAGGTCCTAAGAGAAAATGATTATATCAACAACATAAACATAACAGATTTTACCTTTTAAATCTGCTAGGAGATTTTTTTATGAGACTCTAAAATGTTGAAGAAGCTTTTTTTTAATCCTAGATGGTATTAACTAGCCTATATTCACTACAAGAGGATTTTCAATTTTGTTCCCAACAGCTGATTTTCATTCAAAGAAGATGATCTAATATTCTGGACTTGTATAGCACTTTTTAAGCAGGTTTTCTAAGACGTCACATGTAGTGAATGACATTTCATAAGCTTTTTGATGCAAATGTCATCAGCTGAAAAATTCCAACTATTACCAGAATCCCATAGTTAAACGAAATCCTTTACATTTGAAAACTGAGTAAGAAATGAGAGTTCATGTTTGTCTGGACTATAAATAGGCATGAAATCATTCAGATACTTTCTGTATGATCATCATATGTTAACTTCCACCTAGTAAGGCCTGTTTCAGGAAAGCGCTTAGACTTCTGTAAGCATGTGATTAAGAGCTTTCCTGAAGAGCGACCCTAATTATCATTCTTATGACTTAAAAAACGTTGGCTATGTCTGCACACCTACTTAACTTGGGGAACAAAGATTCAGCTTTTCAAATTAACATATTAAAGGTTTGTAGTTTCCTCATTTAATATATTAAGTTCCTTCCTTCAGAAAAGGAGAAACATTTTAAACTATTTTTGAACAGTTTGTCAGGGACTGCTGTTTTTTAACTTGTCTTCCCCTCCTGGTCAGGTTTAAAAAGCATTAAGTTATAGGTCTCTGAATTTTCTATTACAGATTTTACTGTTGGCCAATTCTGACTGTTCTTCTGTTTAATATTTGATCAGTGTCTGGAAAAGCTTTCGTCTGAAGGGAACATATGATCAGTAATGACTTTGATATTTTTTGTCTTGCTGAAAGTTGGCTATCTTTTAGCAATGCTTTTATGGCTATGATATTGCTTCTGTGTTTTGCAGTAGCATACCTTGTATTGACTTTCAAAAGCTTTAGGTCCATACGTGGCATCCCTAATGTTAATGTTTCCTTATCTTTTTTTTTTTTTAACCTTTCCTAATTATGTGTATGCTATCATCCAGTATTATAAGCAGTTCTTCTAAAAGCTCACTTTTCAGATTTAATTTTTTTTTTCCCTATTTTCTTCTGCTGATTTAAAGAAAACACGTTAAAACAATTCTGATGTAAAAAGCAGGTCTCATTTAGGGCATGTCTCTAGCTTAGAAAAATTTTTTAAAAGTTCCTGCTGCTTTATAATGATTTAATAAAAACTAAAAGAAGTTCCCTTAATGTGGATAGGGATCTGTATGAAATTTTTTAGAACTGATACAGCTTATTCCCATGAAGGAAACACAAGTCTTTTAAAGTCTTTAAAGGCACCTTTTAAAGCACTATACCTTCATGTATACCAGAATTTTTGCTGACATGATAACATCAGAAAAGAAACAAGTCACACCCTTTTCTGTAACTACATTTAGTGTCACTGTGCAGTATTGGTTATTACTTCTGATTCTTCATTGCAACATGATGATCTGTAGAAAACCATGGAAATAAATATTTGGGTTTTTTCTTATAGATTAATTTTCAAAGAAGAAACCAAAAACTTTTCCAGCTGTTTCTCTTAACGTATAATCTGTTCCAACCCAAAGATGTCTTCAAGAGCTACTAATATAGGTAATTGTTTAACATTTCATAATAGGCTACCCAAGAACTACACTGATGTCAAGAAAATGCAAGACAAATAGTCAAGTAGTAAATTTTTAAGTCTACATAAATGATCTCATAGTATGCAAAAATGATTAATTCAGCATTTTACTGAGGCTGATAAATGAGATCTTGGCAATATCTGTGTATGGGTCTTTGGATTAAGCTTTTTCTACTTATGTTACATCTTCACTGAACAGATTTTCAACCCTTCTAAGTAAAGTATCTCTTTTCTTATTTTTCTTACTGGTGCTTAACACCCTACAGCTTATTCCAATATCAGGAAAAAATATGAAAATGTCAGGGGAAAAAAAATCAGGAAGAGTACTTCATTAATGCATATCTAGAATTCAAACACCCTTTAAAATGTTGATGTGGGTTTTTTCTGTTCATGCAACAAAGGCAGGCTTTGTGCCAAGTTTGGAAGGTGCTCTGGGAGGAATGGAACTTGGTAACTCCTCATAGTGTATACTTCTGAATGCTTAGCAGAAAGCAATTTATTAGCTACTTAACACAGAAGTTAATCAAATCACAGCTGGCTAGAGCCAGGACAGATACGCCAAACAATCTTTTGCGAACCTGTCCATTTCAAATGCAGCTAACTGATGTACAAAGTTACCTTGTAACTATGAAGATGGACTTCTCAGCATTAAAAGGAGATATTTTCGTGGGTTACTGTGTAAGTTTAATGTGACTAGTTTTAATATAAAGTATTCACTGCAATGAATACTTTTGCCCAGTTACTGCTGAAGACTATACTATGAAAATCAGTTGATGATTCTTCTCAGTAAGCACTTCCTAGGCTATCTTTGCAAGGCAGAAGACTAGAAGAATCAAGTGTGTTACAAGATGCAATTTCTGATCTTGCTTTTAATGTCTAGTGGTCCTGGAGTGATTGGCAGATTTGGCTCTGAAAAAGACACTCTTTAAAGATTTCAAATTAAAAATATCTCATGGAGCACTGAAAAACACATCTAGATATAAACTATAGTCTTTAATCACATGGGCATCATTGTGCACACAAGTGATCTTTTGGAATTTAGTGGGATACTCTTATGAATAAAGGTTTCTGGAACTGACCTCTATTTTTCTTGCACTTGATTGCTGAAACATAGAGGTATTTTTATTAATTAAGATGAATTATTCTGATCTTTTCCTTAGGCAAAGTTTCTGAAAGCAACTATAACATTATTTTCCGAGATATTTGTCTTGCCTTATAGAAGGTGTTTCATCACTGTCAGAAAAGCTCCCTGTGTAGTTCCCAATGAAGCCTCACAAACATTTAGATCGCCTACTGGAGGGGAAGCTGATTTTATTGGGAATCAACATACTTTTTAAACCTCACTACACACACACACAAAAAAAAATCCACAACTTTTTTATTTTTTTTTATTAAATTAACTCTAGACCTGAGCACGATTAACAGGAAAATCTTTCTACAGCACTACAAGGAATAATTAAGTTGTAAATTTAGTCTCTGTTTGCCAAATGGGAAACAATATTTTTTACCACAAGCTCCCCCCACCCCAACTTTATCCATCTAGATAAACATAATTAAGTAATGGATGATGGTTTGTTAGCATTTTATTATACATGTTTGCAAGGGCATTAAGAATAATCATAAAATGCACAACAAATACGATAGGTATTGAGGTTTTCAGCAGTAGAAAACGTGACTTTTTCAAATCTGGGCTGGAAACATGTATTCCTACAAATTAACTATTCCTCTATGCAGAACAGCAATTGAGATGTCTTAGTTGATTTACATACACTAATTGCTAGTTTCTATTAAGCACTGAGTGGTTCCCTGCTCAATAATATTCATAAATTAATATTTTCAGATACCAGTTACTCACAAATAGTAGAAAACATTAAGTTCACTTTAGACTTTGGCAATGAAATTGCATTATTCTTTCATATAGAAACCTGTTTGCTGCTTTACCATTCAAACAAAATGACCTAGTGAAGCTGTCAAAATTTGCAATATTTTGTATGTGTATATTATGTAAATGTATGTGTATGTATATATTTATATAATGGTTAAAGTTTCAAGCAGACAGGGATGGAAATATTTCATTTTTTCTGCACTTTGACTAAGTCACATGATCAAAATGTCCCTACTAAAGTGACTCATTTATCTGGCTGGGAAATAATTATGTTCATATTTTGCTGCTGAACCTTTAAAGCAGATTGAATTCTCCATATACAGGACCTACAGGAATAATCCATATTTATGGCTAATGCAGTTCAAAGGAAAATCTGAGCTGGCACTTGTAAAATTCCTCACAGCTGAACTTCCCCAAAAATCCATTTAACGGCTTAGCTCGCTAGCATAGGGCTCATCTGTATCTTAATCAATGCACAGCTGACAAATCAGAAGACAACATTATAGGCAGAATATGCCTTGCCAGCCTGTGGCAAAGGGAAGCCATAGACTTCACAGAAAATGAAGACTGGAAATGCTCACCCATAGCAGAGAATGGATTGAGAACAGCCCTGAGGAGAAGGACTTGGGGGTGTTGTTTGATAAGAATCACAGAATTACAGAATGGTAGGGGTTGGAAGGGACCTTCAGAGATAATCTAGTCCAACCCCCCTCTCAAAGCAGGTTCACCTAGAGCAGGCTGGACAGGAAAGCATCCAGGTGAGTTTTGAGTATCTCTGGAGAAGGAGGCTCCACAACCTTTCTGGACAGCCTGTTCCAGTGCTCTGTCACCCTCAAAGTAAAGAAGTTTTTCCTTATCTTGAGATGGAATTTCCTGTGTTCCAGTTTGGGCCCATTGCCCCTTGTCCTGTCACTGGGCACTACTGAAAAGAGTTTGGCTCCATCCTCTTGACACCCGCCCTTTAGATATTTATAAGCATTGAGGAGATCCCCTCTCAGTCTTCTCTGCTCCAGGCTAAACAGACCCAGGTTTCTCAGCCCTTCCTCATAAAAGAAATGCTCCAGTCTCTTGATCATCTTCATAGTCCTCTGCTACAGCAGCTCTCCTGTGAAGACAGCCTGAGAGAGTTGGAGTTGTTCAGCCTGGAGAAGAGAAGGCTCCGGGGAGACCTTACAGCAGTCTTTCAGTACTTAAAGGGGGCCTACAGGATAGATGGGGAGGGACTCTTTATCAGGGAGTGTAGTGATAGGACGAGGAGTAACAGTTTTCAACTGAAAGAGGGAAGATTTAGATTAGATATTAAGAAGAAATTCTTTACTCTGAAGGTCGTGAGACACTGGAACAGGTTGCCCAAAGAAGCTGTGGATGCCCCACCCCTGGAAGTGTTCAAGGCCAGGTTGGATGGGGCTTTGAGCAGCCTGGTCTAGTGGGAGGTGTCCCTGCCCATGGCAGGGAGGTTGGAACGAGATCATCTTTAAGGTCGCTTCCAACTCTAACCATTCTATGATTCTATGGATTACTCAATTAAATATTACACTAAGTTGAGGCCTTTATATGGGACTACTTTGGGTCCTATTTACCAAAAGGGTGTCCCAAATTACTAGGAGTCAACAGTGGTAAAAATCCCTCAGTTTTACAACACAGTAACTAACAGGGATTCTGACTCACTTGACTCCTAGGTTTGGTAAAAACACTTCAAGTCCAGGAAAGAAAACCCTGGAGATTTGAGTACAACTTTTGGTACATGCTGGAAAAACGTACAGGAATTCCATATTCTGCTTCAATGACATCGTGGAGGGATTGTTTTAGGAACAAGTTCCTCAATTTTAGAGGCTCAGTTCTGTATCTGACTTCTAAAGATAACAAGATACTTCCTTTTTTTTTTTTTGTGTGTGTGTTGTTGTTATAGTGATACTTGTCATTTAAGAATTTCTTGATTTTTCAAAACAAAAAAACCCCAACCCTGACAGTGCCTTTCCTCTCTTTTAAGGAATTCTTGATTCTGTACCTATGTAGTTTAATTTTCTAGAAAATGAAAAAACTAGCAAGAGAAACAGATTTTTACCTCTGTTTAGTTGTGTTTTGAGGAGT
The DNA here is from genome assembly GCA_008921705.1 of Burhinus oedicnemus. Taxonomy (NCBI): domain Eukaryota; kingdom Metazoa; phylum Chordata; class Aves; order Charadriiformes; family Burhinidae; genus Burhinus; species Burhinus oedicnemus. Next base: position 3,061,615 of record VFFE01008751.1, read on the forward strand.
ATGCTCAGAGACAACAGGGTCTCTGTGTTCTTGCCGAAGGTATGAACATGTAAAATATGACAGAAAGAAGCATTAATACCCTGTCATACAAGGGTGACAAATGCAGACCTTAGAAAATGCTTTTAAAGATAAGCATTATTTCTGTTATGCCAAGATACTTGCTCAGTTGAAGAGGCACAAAACTGCCAGTACTGGAACTTCAAGTGAAACCTCAATTTAGTCCTAGAAGTTAGTGACTTTCAGAGTCTCATCGGTGGCCAAAGGGCCTGAATTCTGTTCCTGTTGTGTTTCTGTTGACTCCACTGAGAACGGACTGGAGTCCAGGAAGGCAGTGCAAATGACCCTACAGGATGACTCTGAATTTAGGACATTACTGTGGAGTATTTCTGCACAGTTTTGATGGTAAGTGTTGTCCTGTATGAAGCAAAATAGTAATAACTCAATCTGATGGATGTAATTAGTTCTCTTTTTACCTGGGGGTGGTGTGTGTATGTTTGTAACAAACACTGTTACTTGTTTATTACTGTGATACTTCTAATGTTAATTATTATTAATTATTAGCTTGAACAGTACTTCATCCTGAAAAGGTGTGTAAAAGTGTGCATCAATCTTAAGCCTGAAAGCACTGATGCAAAGATTCTGAATTTCCTCTCTCTTTCTTAGAAAGCTAAACTTTCAAAGATCTTAAATGACTTCAACTAATAGGATGAAGACAGCAATTCATGACATTATTCAGTTCTGGGCTGTCCTTTCATAACTCAGTATTAGCTTTTTTTTTTTTTTTTTTTTTTTTTTTCTTAAATGGAC
>VFFE01008751.1:3070241-3091326 GCA_008921705.1 Burhinus oedicnemus
GTCCGTCTCCCGCCAGGTACGGTCGCCGTGGGGGTGATAGTGGCGAGCCGGGAGCTGTGGCTGCGGCCCGACCGGGCTGTACGGGTGCAGGGCGGGGCCCCGGCCCGGCCGCCCGCAGGTGCACGAGTGGCGGCGGGGCCCAGTCAGGAGCCCTGGGGCGCTGGGGGCCCACTGGGGACGTGGTCTCCTGCGCCTCGGGCCTAAGAGCCGCTGCTAGGTCGTGCCGGTGACTGGCGCGGGGAACCGGCGAGCAGGGGCTGCCCTGGTTCCTGGGCCGCCCCGCGGGGAGCAGAGCGGAGCGGGCTGGTCCTGCGGCCCCGCTCTGCCCGGCTGGCGGCTTCCTCCGCAGACACCGGTGTCTGCGCGGCTTCTGGTCGGCGCTGGGAGCGGCGGAGGGAAGAGTCTGGAGCACGTAAATGTTAAGCTTGAAAACTCCTTGCCCTGCCCCGGTAGGGCAGTCGCACTAGAGCAGCACAAACGTCAGCCTTGTTTTCACTAATAAGGTTGTGGGTTTGTCTTTGGTTACGGATGCTCTTTTTCCCCCTTTCTGTTGTGTGGTTGAATAATGAGTGGGGCACGTGAGTGGAATAACTTTTTCCCATGTAGGTCTAGCAAATGCACCGTATAGAGCAATGTCGCAGAAGTTAGAGTTGCTTTCTAGTGCCTTTTATTTTAGTTCCTCCTTATTTCTAGCTACTAATGTAATACACTAAGTAGTAATTGATTATTTCTGGTTAACTTGTATGCGTATTTAAATCTTACAAAGGAATATTGGTTGTATTTAGGCAGGGTATAAATTCTTTTTGACCGTTGCCTGACAAGATAGTATTTACCTTTAAATGAATCTTGGTGATTCAGAAATGCGGATTCTTCTATTGCTCTGAATGTGGAGTTTAAAGTAGTATCCTCAGAGATGAAAGCAGGAGTGTTTTCAAAATTCTTCTCTTTTAGCTGACTAATTTCTCGTGCTTTGATGCTGAGAGAAGGGAGTAAAAGGAGATACAGAATCGACTTGTTATTAATTAAAGCCTTTGCATCACATCATTATGCAAACTTGCAGGTGATAAAGTTTAGATGGCCATCTTCAGATCTGGGAAATGTTTCCTGGGATCATGGCTAGTGTGGCCATATTCTAAAAGGGTTATAAAAACATTTAGAAATTATAGTGAGTTGCACCATGTGGATGCGTGTACCAGAATCTGTATCTGTTCCTTACTTTTGGCTTGCTGTAAAATCAAACTTGAAAAATACTCTTAGAGGCACCTGTTTAAGGCATGGAACCTGGAATTCACTTCACTAACACGCAGTTCATGTTTCTGTTGAAATGGTGAAGATGAAATGTAGAAAAAGGAGACTAACAGTTTTTTGAAGTTGATTTCAACTTTCTGAGACTGACACAGCATGCTGTTCTTTGCCGATCAGGTACATAGTTCGGTAGTGTGCTCATCATTGCAACTGTCTTGCAAAATAAACTTTGCGCTTACTCTATTTCAAATGCTGCGGTGCCGATCAAGGGCTGAAAATACGTCTTTGTATTGGATAGGCAGATATGACCATATAAATGCGTAACTCTTATTTATTTGTGCATTCTGAGAACTCAAGGTCGAAAACCTAAAAAGTAATGTTTGCAAGGAGTGTTTAACTTCATGAATAAAATGATCTCATGCATTCTGCTGTCTTTTTTACTTTTTTAATTATCTGTGACAGATTAGAGTCTCTGTTTAGCTGTAAACTAAATTTTTAAAACTGGCAATTTATAATAGGCTTGTTAATGCTGTTGTATTTGATACTCCAGCACCTACCAACTAAGCCAGCTTGGTATTAATGATAGAACTCTGTAAATTGTCTCTTTTTCCGGGAAAAAGGATGAGAACACTGATGTTTGACTTCTGGTGCAAGCAGTAATGTTCTTCAGATGCAAGCTTAAGTAGGTTTAACCTGGTGTTTTGGAAATAGACATCAGTGCATTAGCTGTAGTGGAATAGTAGTGGGGTTTTAGTGATGGGTTCCCTTGTGACACTTTTTTCCTTTTTGTAATATCATAACGTGCCTGTTGAGATACTTAAAAGTATAAAAGGCATTGTGGAGCATCAAAGTCCAGTGGTTGCGGTAAGAGAGCAGAACCACGTGGCAATCCCTGCATCTGGATGTTCTTTGATGTGTTGAAGTTTCTGACCTTTAGATAGCTCCTAATCTCCCAGTTGCATTTCTTTAAGTAAAATGGAAAGTAATGAGCAATGGAGAGTAAAAATGATCGGGCTTGCTGTTCTCAGAAACCATGACTTTTTGAGTTGGCCATGAAGAGTGCTAGGATCAGGTAGAAATTAATTGCTTTTCTTCTACATGACAAATAAATACTTGCATTATTATAATATATTACATTTTCAAGTTAAGCTTTTAGATCTTTGATTTACAGCTGAATTAAAAAGAGACTTTGGCATAGTAAAAACAGAAGATGTCAGCACTGCACTACAGCAGCTGTAGGAAGACTGTTCTAAACTCTGCTTTAGTTTGTATAAGCAGAAATAGTAGATTTTTTTCCCCTGCCTTTGTAATTGTTTATATTAGTGATGTAAAATTATTCAGTAGTTAACTTTAAAGTCAGCACTTTTATAACTCTCCAGAGATTACCCTTCCTCCTTAATTCCTCATTCTTCTAGTTGACAAATGATAGTGCTTTTGTACATGAGACTTTAAATCAAAACATCCAAAACAACTGCTTAGTCTGCATGTTAAGTAGGATGCTGAAAACCTAAATTCAAGCTTATCTGGTGTTGAACTTGGAACTTGAACTTGCCTTGTAAGTTGTTTGCAATTGTACTATGCGGTATTTAGTGAATCATTGCTCTCAATTCTACCTAGTAAGTTGCTGATGAGAATTCTGTAAGTAATGTGAGAAGTGTTTTGTAAAAGTGTCTTAAACTTTGATTACAGCATGAGTAACTCTGAAACTCTGTGCCTGTCTTAGTGTATCAAATTTATCTCAATGCAACAAAATACATGCAGGTCAGAATTGCTTGTGCACCAAAATGCTGTACATCTGAAATCAATAGATGTTACTTGGTGTTTGGTATTCTTCAAGAATATGATGAGAACACTGTTCAAGTCTTGGAGCAAAACCCTACTTTAAACTGTCTTGTGGGAACTGTATTGTGAACGCAGTGCAGGTGAGCTCAAGAGTAGCATCTTACAGCCACCAGCACTGTGATAGGGTTGGTTTGTGGTGGTGTTTTAATTTTTTTTTTTTTACTGTCAGTTTTCTTCATTTCTTCATCTGTCAAGAGTAAAGTTGTCAGTTTAGATTTTTCTTTTAGGTTTAGTGTGTTTGTTTACAGTGAACTGGGTATTTGCATCAGATGGTCCATTCCATACTGATTGTAAGCACTGTGTTCTCTTGGCTGTACAGGGTACCTTGTGAAACTTCTCATGCTTCATCTCAGTGTTCTGAAACAAATGCATAATAAACTAGGCACATATTCACTGTTACTACTGATCACAATATGATCTTATCTCTACGCAAAGATTTAAAATTCATTATTGCAAACACTCAGGAGGTTAGTACCCAGGAGAAACTGTGCTGAGAATATCAACATCCTAATGAAAGACAGAATATGTTTTATGAGGAAAGTCTTATGATTCAAGCAGCAAATAACTACCCCAAACAGCATATTAGTCAAAAAGGACAATAGAAAGAGGGGAGAGCTGGAAGAACAATTGCTGGGGACAACTACTTGGAGATTTTGTGCACAGGGACATACTGCTAGCAACTGAGTGGTGCAGGGGCTGATCGATTCAAACAAGCAATCTGACTAAAGAGGAACCAGGTTGCTACCTTCTAGAAATTTTAGTTCAATTTCCTGGGTAAGGGAAGCAGGGAAGTGTCAGTAAAATAAGCTTGAATTTTGGTCATTAGTGTTTAATTTGTCTCTGGTACTGTAGTTCTACAAAACAGCAGTCTTCTAATTTTTTTTCATTAATCAGCTTGTGTAGTGTAGCTTTAAGAATTGCAGCACATTTTAAAATGAGTCTGTGGTTGTAATCAGGTCAGAAGAGAAACAGATTTGTCCTGACAGGTGATCCCACAGAACAGTAAGTGTAACTTGTTTCTTTTTAGCCATGTAAAAAGTAAATTGTCTCTGGCTTAATTAACAGTGTGATTGCATTCAAACTTTGTACTTACTGGTGTTCTGTCTTGATTGCGTCTTTGCATTTAAAAATATCATTCAGTTTCCTATTTTGATTAGTGTTGATTTTCTTAACATCTTCATTGATGAAGTTTACCTGTTACTGCCAATCTTTAGAGCCAACGCAACAAAGAGCTTCAACTGGCTTGGACCTGTATGTCAGCAGAATGGTTTATTATGTTCCGTTACTGGGGATTCCTTGTTGCTGGTGATGGGTGAGCCTGAAAAAACACAGTGTGACTTGCACACCACAGGGTGAGTTCTCTGAAAACACTTTCTGAAATAGTTGCCTTTAAAGTTTTGGGTTTTTTTTAAGAACTGGGTTGTATTTTAGGTCTGACAATCTGAGGGGTTTTTTGCTCCAAAGTATACGCTTACTCAGTATCTCCTATAGAATCTAGACATCTGTCAGGTTTCTTACAGTTTGGAGTGAACTGATTGTAATCCTAAAAGACAGACCAGGTTGCTCAGGGCCTTGATTTTAACTGAGAGGTTGATCCTGCTTGAGCAGGGCATTGGACTGCATGAGATCCCTTCCAACCTAAATTGTATAATAAACCATTCCATAAGCAGTTGGGGGCGGGGGGGACCAAACCATAAACTTTTCCCTGTTTTTATTTATTTTTTTATTTTCTGCATAATACCTCAACTTGTTTGTAAGTGAAGGATGTGTTGCAAGTATGGGAATTACGATACTATTGGACTAGCATCTTCTGCTATGTTCCTGCAGCTGCTCTTTAGCCCACTGTCCTGAAGACAAGAGGTTCTGGCTGATCAGGAGTCTCTGTTAGCAATTCAAGTTGGCTGGAGAATGGAAGGTGTTGAGTTTAAGGAAGAATGGCAGGATGAAGATTTTCCAAGGTTTTTATTTTATTCTTTTTTTACAGTAATTCAAATCAAATGCATAACATCCAGAATATGCTACCTCTTTATCTTACTGGTGAACTAACACTCAGTAATAATCTTGAAGTGATTTCGATTAATACAGTAGTCTTGAGAAGGTTTTGTGGCATTGCTTCTTTATGGTCTGGAAAGGGATCACTTCATGTTCACGTGTAAGTTAAGTAATACAGGAATGCCACTGTTGAAGTTTCCAGGGTTACTAAAGTGAAAATTGCTAAGTTTAGCTCTGTTTGTTTTCTGTGGTAATCTTTTGCAGCTACATTGTTTGCATATTATTACCAGTGTCTGAAAGCCCAAATATTTCATTAAGCAGCATTTCTGAGCAAAATTTTTCACAGTTAGCACTGCTAGTGATGCTTGGGCGTACAAAGAAACTAAAATGGCTGACTTCAGAGGCATTCTATAATAACATGACTGAACTACTTCTGTAATGTATTTAATGTCAAATTTTCTCAAGCAAGAATATGACAAGTTTTCTTAAGGATGACACACACTAGTGGTAACCAGTATTTTGGCATTTGTCACATCAACAGATGGTCACTTGAATGCTGTAAAGGAATTTTCTGCTACTTGGGTGCTTTGTTTACTGAAAGCTTGAACTTAGGCTGTAAGTAAATTTAGTTCAGTACTATCCCACAGTGGTTTTTTTAGCAGTGCGTAAGTCTAAGTATTTGGCATTTAGCTGGCTATTTAAAAAAGAAAAAAAAAAAGTTTTGTAACAATAGTTTCTACTTTGTGCACCAGGCCCCTGCCAGAGGATGATCCTGTTGAGTCAGATATATTGGCTGCAGCTGGAACAGAAAACGAAGCTGGTAAGAACATTCCACTCCAGTCAAGCTGACTCCTTCCTACTTAGGTGTCTGTTTTAAAGCTCCATTTTGTTTTAGGGTATTTTTTTGGTCTTTTATGTGGGGTTTTTTGGTATTTTTTGGGGGGGTTGTGGTTTTTTTTTTGAGTCAGGCTTGAGGAAACAGAATTCTAAATGACATTTTTGTATGTGAAGGGTATTACAAACATCTTGTCTAGAAAGAAAGTGTGAGACTCTTCACCCTCCCTGTGAACAGAGCTATCCAGGTAATACTGGACAAAAATTAATTATTGCACTCACTTCCTGACCTGTCTTAAAGTCTTGGTTCATTATTTAGCTTCTGTACATCAGTTAGGGCCCACCTTAGTTTCATTCCAAATTTCAGACCTTTGTGGCCTTTTAAGACCGTTACCTGTCTGAATGGTCAGAGGGGAAATAATAAGGGGGTGTTTTTTACATTTTTACATTTTTTGGATCTTGTTTGTCTGCTTTCGTTGTGGCATTTCCAGTGCTGGACCGGTCATTTTACTTTATTCCCTGCTTTCAACTGCTGTCTAAATCACACAAGTATTTGCCTCAAAGCATGCTGTGTATTCACCTAATAGTTTTTTCATTTTCTGTCCTCACTGTTGCCTGTCAGCCTTTTTTTTTTTTTTTTTTTTTTTTTTGCAGCTTGTGTAGTATTTTTTATTTCATCACAGATGGTTATGATGTTATCAATACCTAACAAGGGTTAGGGACATGAATCTATTGGATTATTTGCAAGACTTATTTAGTATAATATATAGAACAACTTGTGGTACACTTTGATATAGCTAGGATGGGTAATAGTTGCTTAGGTGGTGGCAGCACTTCAGTTTTTTCTTCTGTAGGAAGTATGGTGGTCTAACACTGCGATCGTAGTGTGTATGCAATTGGGTAAACTTTAAGTCTTGACAACTTTGACCTCCAAGTGCTGTTTTTCTCACCCTGTGTTTAATTTTTATTCCAGATACATAATTTAAATTATGGTCATTAACTTACAATGCATTCTGAAGAGCACTGTGCTCTTCTGTCTTGTTAATATGCTTATCTAAACTCACTTTAGCTTTGAAAATAATTAATTTGCTTTTTTAAATACAGAGGTTAACGGAACCAAAGTGAGGAGGAAACTAATGGCTCCAGATATTAGCTTAACTTTGGATCACAGTGGGGAATCTGTTTTGTCTGATGACTTGGATGAGAGTGGAGAGATTGACTTGGACAATTTAGATACTCCTTCAGAAAACAGCAATGAGTTTGAATGGGAAGGTAAGTGTATTTTTACTTTTGTCTGATGCCCTAAAATACTTCTATTTTCTTATGTGCAGGTCAACAGTTTTTCAGGTGGGAAATAAGTATGACTCTAATATTACAAGAGGAAAAATATAAAGGGATTGATTAGGTTAGAAATTGCAAATAGGCACAATGAATTTTTTAAAGAGCAAATCACACCTCGACTGATTAGTAAGCAGGCAACATAATAGCCATAACTCCAGATAAACTTCGGTGAATGTCATTAAACACCTGTAAGACTCAAAGTTATGGAAAATCCTCTGCATTGCAGTATTTAATTTTTTTTAAGAACCAACCTGGGGGGGAGGGAATCAAAGGTGTTTTACATGTATTATAGATCAGTTTTAAACGGAGGTGAACCATATAAAGGGATCTAGATTATAGATTAGCTAGTCAGAAATCAATGAATTGCAAGCCTTTGTATTTAAGGAGGACTGAATGGTATTTTTAAAAATATTGATAACACCTGATCTCATATCTTACTGTAGTGAGAATGGCAAAAGGTCAGTAGCCTTAGAGTTTGCATGCTTTCCGGATTGACTGAAAGTGGTAGAAGAACCTTTATTTTGTGTCAATGAATTCTGAAATGATGTGATAGGAAGTTAACTTAGCTACAGCCACACTAGTAATGATCTTAATTTTAAGAAGTGAATAGGCATGTCACCTTATTCTTATAGTCAAAACCTGGAGATTCTAACAAATTTTATTTGAGGTAAAAAATTTCTGTGTAGGAGTTAAATTGCAAGTTTAAAGCTTATGCTTTAATTATGTTTTAAGGCCCTTTTATGTAAGCCAAGAACAGTCAAACAGTTGGAGTCTTTAAGTCGTGAAGTTTACAGAAGTTAAGACTGTCTCTAGTAAGCAAATATGTAAACTCAATTATTATTTTTTATTATTCTGGAAATAAAATAATTTTAATTCCTGAGTAAACAGGAAGCTCTGTTTTCACTGTTCTTATGAAACACTACTTGTTCTTCATTCTATGATACCTTATAAATGGAGAAATAAACACTCTTTAGAATAAGGGGTTTTTTTGAAGTAGCTAAAGTCAAATTGCAGATCAAGTTTTCGTAACAGAGACTGTGGATTTACCAGTGTAAAAGGATTTTCATCATTGTAGTGAAAAAGAATTGGTATTTAGGGTTAGTTTTGCAGTCATGTGAAGGAAATGTTCCGGATGTTTGTGCCTTGTTTTTAAAAGTGGCTGAAAAGGGTTTCTGTCTTTTCTTCCTTTAATGCTGCTGCCTTCATTTTCCTGGAAGGATAGTTGCAATTAACAGCTTTGTCTTGGGAACAGACAACTAACTTGCAGTAGGTTTTTCTCGCTTTGGGTAAGGTCTGTGCAACAAAGTCAAGAATCATAATTTAATTGGAGCAAATTGTTTTACAGATTGCTGTCAGCACAAATTTCATATGTATTGATTGCACACACATGAATTAGATTTAATTTCTAATAGATTTGCCTGCATGTCTGCTTGCAAGGTACTGTCAATGTTTTAAATCATGCTTTTATGTAAATCTGTGATCAAGCAACCTGTGTAATTATCATTGGAGTTAACCACTTTGTTTTGGTGAGATTCATTGTGGTCTGTATTCTGAAAGCCTACAATTAAATAGGCTTCCTACATGCATGGAAATTTGTCATGTACTTTAATATAGACTATTACAGACAACATAGAGTATTTTGGTAGAATATATGACACCCATGAGATCCTGTTTTGTAATGACTGAAGGAACGAAGTCAGCTGATATGTCTGACTGGCTAAAGAATATTAAAATAGATTAAATAGCAAAGTGGTTAACCTGTGTTGTAATTGATTGTCACTATATATAGTATTCATAATGGATCTTGAACATGTTTTAACTTTGGCAGATGATCTTCCAAAACCGAAAACTACTGATGTAATTAGGAAAGGATCACTTACTGAATACACTGCGGCAGAGGAGAAAGATGATGGTCGACGCTGGCGAATGTTTAGGATTGGAGAACAGGACCATAGGGTGGACATGAAGGCAATTGAACCCTATAAAAAAGTTATCAGTCATGGTGGTAAGGATTAGTGGTGTGCTATGGGGAACTGTTGGGACACTACTTATTTAAGCTGAGTTGGGGTGGCACAGGAAGACCTTTGGGCATCAAGACTCATGAGGATTCATTTGTTGCAGTATTAAGGTATATGGTTGATTTAATATTTTTTTCCCTATTAAACTAAAGTTCCAAAATGTACACGTTTAGGTGAAGCTACTAAGATACACATATGTAATAAGATGTACTTATCTGTTCTACAGTGTCAGTGCTACCAGTATAATTTTTTAGTTTTAAGAGTGTTGAAAGGATTAACTGTAGATCTACTAAGGCATAAATCAATTTAATGACTCTTCCCAACAGTCTGTAGAGTTTAGGTTGAAAGAAAAGTTGACTATATAAAATGTTATTAAATATACTGAGATTCTATACTGAGATGTTGATTGTAGGTACAGCATTTGATTTACATCAACTTCAGCTATTTCTTTAGAAGTAGACAAACTTGAAATCTTAAGGTTTTCTATAACTATATGAATCCATCCATATAGAATAGATATTTGTAAAACTCTTTAAGGTAAGTAATGAAAAAGCTTACTGAATGTGCTTGACTTCATGTAAATGTATTGTCACTACTGCTGCTTTTTTCTTTGTTTTTAGGTTATTATGGTGATGGGCTAAATGCCATTGTTGTGTTTGCCGTTTGCTTTATGCCTGAAAGCAGCCAGCCTAACTACAGATACCTAATGGACAATCTATTTAAGTAAGTCATCATCTGCCTCTGAATACTGTCTTAATTTCACGTTGTGAAACTTAGCATTTTAATTTAAGGGCAATTACTTCTCTCTTTTTTTAGTAAAACTTTTTATATTTTGGATGAGAGAAAGGTATCGGGTAGAAAAGCAACTACATCTGCTTCCAGGGGAAGGAAAAAAATCATTAGATGTTGCTCAACAGCGTTGCCAGCTCTTTATTTTTAAATATATTTGAGCACTACTAGGAATTACTTTAATATCCACAGATCTTCACTTGAAAATTTTCTTTGCTTGTCTCTGCAGGTATGTAATTGGCACTTTAGAGCTGTTAGTAGCAGAGAACTATATGATAGTTTACCTGAACGGTGCAACAACACGGAGAAAAATGCCAAGTTTAGGCTGGCTTAGGAAATGTTACCAGCAAATTGATAGAAGGTAAGAAACTCTGCAGTCTTTTCGTACAATATTCACATGCTTAGTGATAGACATATTTAGGGGGAAAAAATACTGTTTAATGTGGTGTCTGGTACTTACTGGTTAAGATTTAATTAAGCAAATTGCTTGGTGTATTGAAAACCTCTTCCTAAGTGTGTGGAATAATGCTGTAGGTATGCCTGGGTTTTTTGTTCAGGGTTTGGTTTTGTTTGGTTGGTTTTTGGTTTGTTTGAGAAAACAGTAGTGCTAGAATACTGAATACTGTTACCATGTAGAGTATCGTTAAAACTTCATGTATTAATATGATAAGGTAATAAGGGGGTACTTTGTGAACCACTTCATCATTAGTTGTGTAAAAAGATTCAAAGAAAATTATCTTTGGAACGTTATTTCCTTGTCGTTGTTGTCAAACTGATACTACATCTTAAATTTTGATGGTACAGTTGTGTGGGGGTTTTTTTTTTTTCTTCTGGCAGATGGTAATTTCTAATAATGGAATGTCAGAGTACTAGATTTATGTGACAGTTGTGCTTGCGAAAACATACTTTTTATATATTAAAAAAACCCTTGTCATGCTGCCTTTTTGTTCTAGTAATTGTGTCCACTGTTTGAATTCTTCAGGTTAAGGAAAAATCTGAAATCATTAATCATAGTTCATCCTTCTTGGTTCATCAGAACACTTCTGGCCGTCACAAAACCTTTTATTAGGTAATACTTTGGAAGCTATTTCTTTTTTTTTTAATAATCCTAACACCTGTTTACTTTAAACTTCAAAAATTGTTTTAATATTGACCTACTGAAAAATATTTTAAGTTGTAACTGTACCCTGCATTTGTTCTTCCACAGCTCAAAATTCAGCCAAAAAATTAGGTATGTCTTTACCCTGGCAGAACTAGCTGAACTCATCCCCATGGAATACGTTGGCATCCCAGAATGCATAAAACAGTACGTTTTATTATTCAAACATGTTCTGCACTGATCATGTTTTAGAACTGGTATATATTGTATTCAATGGCTGGTTTGAATGTAATACTTTGCATTTAATAAAATTTAACTTAGATCATTGCTATCTCTAGGAGGAGTATCTCTGTTTGATGACATTGCTAACTACAGTTTGGTATGCAGTAGCTTGGGTAGTCAAAATGTTAATGTATAGGGATTTTCACAGATTGTTACTTACGTAATTACCAAGTTATGGCAATTAGTCTTCTAGAGACAACGCCTCATTCCAGTTGGTCTATCCCTTAGTATACTACACTGGCTTGTGAGTGAGAAATTCTGGGCATGTTGATACTGAAGTTATTTATAGTATCTTCAGCGTTCATGCTAAAATGTGGAACAAGTTGAGTAGTGAAATACCACTTGGGTTGGGATTTCATTTAAAAGAAGAGCTGTGGTGGAAAAATGCTAAATGCCTACTCATAACAGTTCTAAAACTACTTTGGTGAAGAGCTGAAGGCAGCATCAATGTTCTTGGTTTTCTCTTCTTCCTTCCCTCCAGATATAAATATCCATTTTAACATCAGCACGACTCTGCTCTCAAATACGAGAATGATACTTTTGTGAATTGCATCTGTGGGTGCATTAATAGAGTAGAAACCATAAACTTGGGTCTTAAAAAATCCAGATGAAAATATTAACGATCCTGATGATAAATTGATCAGCCTATTAGAGGGTATAACATACAAAACTTAGAGTATGCATGACAGTATGGGATCACAAACTGGGAACTCCATAAGGATAGATGGCATGGTCTCACTGTGTGGACAGAGGGGCACATCCATGTTGGACAAATCTACAAATCCCTCCCTTCCCCTGCAAATGGCTGTATTTTTACTATTTATTGCAGTAAACATTCAGCCTGTATCAGTTGCACAATTTAACTTTTTATGAAATAGAGAAAATGCAGTTTTCTTGGGGTGGGGAGGAAAGACATGACAATGCTGAAGCAGCATTGTGCTATCTTTAGAATATTTTTTTTTTACTGGGGCTTTTGAAGGACGCGTTATGAATATTCAGACTGTCATTCCAAGTCTTGAAAGACTGGAATTTCTGTATTGATGAACCTTTAACTGTTCTGCAAAGGCTGAACTTGCTTGACTTCTGGAGATAATTCTCAGACTTCTGTGGAGGATTATATCTGGCTTCAAACTGTAACAAATACAGACTTTAAACGTTAGTGATGGATGTTAATACTGTACAAGATGATGTATTGAATTCATATGTTAATGTCACAGTAACTAAATCTTACTGCTTCATATTTAATTTTTATAAATGTTGGAGATACATTTTTTTCTTAATTACATCAGTTTCAAAACTTGGTATGTTTATGCAAACTGTATTGGCACTAATACCAGTTTGCAGCTTCTGTTGAATTTGGCCTTCATATGTTATACTTACTGAAATCAAACTTTTCCTCACCAAGGTATGAAGAAGAAAAGTTTAGAAAGAAACAGAAAAGGTATATTCATATTTTGATTAGGGTTTCATCTAGATAAGATGATTTGCACTGCAACTAACTCCCAGTTGATTGGCTTGCATAAAGGAATAAGCATTTGTAAATATAAACATGCACTAGTGACTAAGTTTATATGCATGAAAGTTAACTATACTGCCTGCAAGTACAGTTCATCTGTACGGTATCATCTAAAAGAACTCACCCTGGATGTTCAAACAGATATTTATGAATAGTCTCTATTACATGAGATGCTCCCTTGTAAGGGGATACACGGATTCTCAAGTGAATTTTCAAGAGGCAAAAGTAGTGCTTCCATATGAATTGATTAAATCAAGTTTCACTGTCTCTAACAAGAATTGATATCTGAAGAAAGAGCTGGTTTTAGGTGCTAAGCTGTAGCTATGCATCAGCAGAGGTGCAACTCTGGGAAAAGTTCTAATATTGAATCTTGTATTTTGTGGTTTTGGTATTCACTACCTTTTTAATTATTAACTTGCACAGATGCAATCTAAATCAGTATTTTTAGTGCTGTTTGTATTTACAGTGCCTATGTTCCTTGCTAATAAACATTGTATTTTTATTTTTTTAATTATCAGTCTCCTGCTAACTATTCAGGCTATTCCAGCAGCTGATGAAACTTTTTGAATGGATATTTTATTTTTTCACTCTGTCACTAACAAATGTACTGAAAGGTTTTGCTACTAGCTTTGCTTTTTTTTCATTACTCTTCCTGTGCATGCGTAACTATTGAGGGAATTTTATTGTCTAAACTGGGTAATGGACATAGAGAGGAACACTGAGAGATTAAAATAAAAGGAATTTAAATTCTTTCTGAAAGCTAGTAGGTAAAGCTAGTGACAAGTGTTGAATATTCTCTAGGAATTAAGTGATAATTTTGCAGCGTGTAACCTGAAGTACTAAGCCTGTCAAATTTAAGAAGCCCTTTTAGTGCATATTGAACAACGTTCTGCTTGATTCATAGAATGGTTTAGGTTGGAAGAGACCTTAAAGATCATCTAGTTCCATCCCCTTGCCATGGGCAGGGACACCTCCCGCTAGACCTGGTTGCTCAAAGCCCTGTCCAGCCTGGCCTTGAACACCTCCAGGGATGGGGCATCCACAGCTTCTCTGTGCAACCTGGGCCAGTGTCTCACCACCCTCTGTGGATTCCACCCCCTCCCCCAGCATGCATAATTTGGCCCAATTCTATTGCAAGGCCCATTGTATTCAGGATGCAAACCTGAGACATTCAAACAGTAATGTAAAAACTTTTTAAAATCTCCAGTACAATAAGCGCTTTTTAGTGTTCCCTGTTGATATCATCACTTTATACTACCATCACTTTTGTAAAAAGTAGTATGTTCCTAAGTAAAACTTCTGTTTAGAGGAGATATCACAGGCACTATTTGATACTGAGACTTTAATCAGGTTGAAGGCAGTTGGCATTTATTATAATAGGGGGAAAGGAGATATGTTGAAGTTTAATTACTACATTTGTTGAGGATGGCAGTAGGAGTTCTTTGGCTATGTGTATGAGTCACTTTAGAAGCTTGAATATGATACAATTCTATGGATTTATATTGTCAGCTGTATGTTTATGCATAGCTTTTTTGCATTAGCTTACCATATTTTCTCACACTTTCTGTGATTAATCCTGTAAGTCCTATCAAAACATGCTTTCCTCCTGCAGTGAGGACAGGGATGAGTTGCAGCTGCATACTGAGCAGGTGATCAGGTATTCGACTAGGACTGTTGCTTCTAGACAACACTGCTCCAGACCTATTGGATCCTCATGTACTAGGTTCAGTTCTTACAGCTGCAAAAAAACCTCCAAAAACTTGCCTCTCTTCTTGTGGGTTTATGGCCTAGAAGAGCTGTCATTGTTTTGTAATTTTGAAAACCTGTCTGGTTATAGTTAGAGAGACTGGACAGGCAGGTTAGACAATTAGGTGGTTAGAAGACAAACTTGGCCTTAGCCTGTCTCAATTTGGAACTGCTGTTGGTTTTAAAAGTAATTTACCTCCATGTAGAACTTATTTTCCAGAAGATACAGTTAAGACCATAGCTTGTTCCTACTGTAAGGAGGAATAGTACATCTCGTGCAGGACTATCAACCATCCACTGGTTTCTGCAAAGCAACATTTTGTTTGCTAGTTCCAAGGCAGATATTAAAAAAAAAAACCAAAAACGAAAAAACAAACCCAGACCAAAAAAACCCAATCAAACAAAAACCAACAAACCACAAAACAAACTAAAAAAAAAAAAAAAAAGAAAAAAAAATACCAAACCAAAAACAAAACCAAAAACAAGCCAAAAAAGCAGTTTTAGCAGCATGATGGTGAATTTTTCCTGGGTAATTACAACAGTCTTAAAACTTAATAGAAGAAGTATTGCAGTTAAGGAGCCACTTAACTTTTGTTGATTCAACTAGTGTTGTTACCTTCTTGGCTTAACTACTATAACGTTAAAGTTAATTCTGTGCTTATTCTGCAGTGTGTGACTTTGACTACTATCAAAGTAGTAGTGCTTGACGGTATTGTGATGTTACCTGTAAACTTGTCTTCCTGCTTGCATTCATTAATAAAAGCACAGAACCTGCTTTTTTAATTCTGTGCAGAAGCACTTGCACTTTTCAAGTGCTTCCTTTCAAATGCTATAGTTATTTAAATGGTTTCTTAACAATTTTAATTAATTTCTAGGGGGAGGTAGGAAAATGCTTTTTTTAAAAAAAAATCTGTTGTGACTGCATTCAATAAAAATCTTAATATTTATTTACTAAAACTTTCTCCATGTAAAAGCTTTGTGTTTTCCTCTTAAGATTAATAGTTTTTTGCTTAATATATGAACTATCGAACTAAACTACTTCTTAACATAGTTTTAATTTTACTGCTTTCTTTGCTAAGCAGAGTTGACCAAGAGCTGAATGGAAAACAAGAGCAGAAAAGTGAACAGTAAGTTTGGAGTCCAAACAAGACTGAAGAATATGCAGATGGAATGGTTTTGCTCCATTTACAATGCATTCTCTGTGTGTGTATATATTATATAACCTGTTGCAAAAGGTGCTTAATTTCTTTGGACTAGCACACAACGGACTGCTTACTGCTGTATTGGTTTGTCTTGACTTTAATAGCTATGTTTATGTAATCATTTTATACTGCTAAATGTCAAAGAACCCTATGTTTTCAGAGGATGTTCTTGCAGTTGCTTATCTAAATGATGCATGTTCTTCAGTAAAATATTTATATACCTAAATGTTAAAGGAAAGAGATAATATATATTTTTATGACTGAGCAATATATTGTGTGTACCTGCTGAAGGAATTCATTTGCAGGTAGACAAGGCCGTAAGTTACTTGTTGTTATTGTATAAATCTTTTTTGCTGTAAATGGTCAAGTGCATTTCTTCGTTGTCACAGAAGCCTTAATTTTTTTGGATATTAACAGTCGCATAATGTAGTCTTTCACAAGTGTGGAGATCCTTATTTTGGTTCACATACCTAATACAAGCAGTACTCACCTCGCTAGAGTGAGCTTGAGCTCTGGTGTCTTTTAGTCCATTTTTCAGAACGCAGAACTGCAGTTCTGTGAACTTCAGTCTGTTGGCCAAAGGGTTTAAGCCTAAGCCGCAATAGCAGCTGAACTGTTTCAATGACTAGTAAGATACCAGATCTTTCTCAATTTAAGTTGCGAACTTAGCCTTGATTTACTGAAGCAGAATCTATCTCAGCTACCAGTAGCAAATGAGTTCATTGCAGTTCTTCTGGATCAATATTGGTTGTCATACCCAGTAGAGCTTGGGAGGTACATGGATATTCTAGTCATAATATCAATTGTTTGCAGAGGTATGGGGAATATTATGCTACCTGTGTCATCCTTGTACATGAAACATCCATTTCTAAAGCTCTTAGTTTGGCACATGATACCAGCACTAATTTCACTTAACAGCGAAAGAAAAACTATTTAAAGGTTGGGTTGTGTTTTGGTAGTAAATTTGTGTCTGTAAGAGGTGTTCTTGGACACGTAGCTAGTGTTCATAGGTTTATCAGGGCAACAATAATTCACTGGTTGATATGTTGTAAAAGTTTAACATCTTTGGTAATCATTGCTATTTCCCTGTAAGGACAGGTGCATGCAAATAAATCCATCCAGGAGTTGAGCAATATAATATTGTAGCAAATATATTAAAAATTCACTTTTTTTTATTGTGCTTGCAATTTTGTCTTAATACCAAAAATATCAATTCTCAATTGTATTAAAAGTTAGTGTTACACAGTTTTCTTAATCAAAAAAAAAAAAAAAGATTGTGGTCAACTAGATTACTACCTGACACTGATAAATAGTAGTCAAGAGAGAGTTCCATGGTCAAGACTTGTTACCAATTAACAATTAATCTACTGTCTCTAATGATACATGCATAGACTCTGAGCATATTCATGTCACGAGGGCAAATTGCCCATGTCTCTGGGAGTTTTAGTCTGCAATTCAGAGACTTTCATCTCAAGATCTAGGCACCTTTGTGACAGTAGCTTCTGTATCACAGTTTCAAGGAGGTGAATATGCAGGGTATTCTCTTTCAGTAGGCAATGCTGATTTCAAGTTGCCTTGCATCCAATTCATCAGGTTTGGATCTTGCTCCGAAAGCAGAACACAAATGTGAACGGTTTCTTGGGGGCTGTCTTACCTCCTGCTTCATTTTCGATGTTGACCCAGATTAATGTAAAGTTCCAGTCAGTAAATTAGACACTTACAACCTGTTTACTTCTGATACTTACACAGTGTGGTGTGTTTGAACATGCAAACCTGTAAACCTTCCTGATTTTTACTGACTGTGTGGGTCCTAAGCTAGATACTAAGCATTCTGATAATCTCATTTCAAATTTTTACTGATTTAAAAAAAAAAAAAGTATTCTTCTCAGTAAAATCATATTCTTAGTGGAAGTATTGTAGTTCTAGATGTCCTGTTGCTTCCTATGCATGTAGTGGGGAACCCGAGTAGCCAGTCCTCTGTATAAGCCATGTTATCAAATGATGGGATTGTTATTGTTGTCTTTGCTGGTGGCTGAGTGATTCTACAGTTTCAGGTTGCAGTAGTACTACTTCTTTTGGAAATTTGTATGTGCTTACCTAATGGTTTATTTCTCTAGTATAAGTTTTTTGTGTATGAATATACAGCACAACAGTTCTTCTGTCCCTAAAGACAGGCAGCTTGAGGAACAGGTGTACTGAAGAATTATTCCCCTCTGACCTTTTGCAGCTCATCATTTAATGGTGAGGTGGATGTTTACAAAAATCAAAGAGGTCCCAAAGTTATCTTGAACACAAATGGGTAACTTTTCATCAAACTTCCCTTTTTCTAAATCTATAAAATAATTTAATATATGTTAATATTTAAAAATATGAAAAGTTGGAATGTCATACTTTAATAAATGTTATTTCAAAACCTGAATGACTTTGTGATAAGATACAGTATTGTAGGGAATTCACCTTTCAATGGCACTTCCTTCTAAAAGTAAAATTCATGTTGCTAGAATACAGTTTGAGCCCTGTCAAGAAAACATAATTTCGTGAGTTGCTAATTTACCTTTGATTTGGAGGTCTCATTAGTTTATTTATATATATGGTAATAAGTCATTAGTTATCTTCTGTTATTACTGTGCAACTGAAGTAGAGATGTTTGGGCCAGTGGCCTCTGTGTGTGGATGCGACGTTTTGTAAACTGATTTCTACAACAGGATTGGTGTTCACAAGTGGCAAAGATATTTTGGAGAAAGTGTCATTAAAAACTGATGTGAGTAGACTCTAGATTGCTTGAATGTTCTTGACGTTCTGTGTAGTATGGCAAAGCCATGTTCAGTTGGAAAGCAATGGAGAGGGATGTGTAAGGATTTAGTGCTGAAGCAGATTGAAGTCTGAGGTTCAGGGATGTTAAAATGGGGAATTTTTGGTTCCAAAAAGCTTAGAACTCATTAGAATAATATGTAAGCTTGTTCATAACATTGCAGTTTAGCATATTTTTTTCCTTTATTTTCAGTGAACAAGTGAGGAATAGTACTTCTTACTGTGAGGAATTTTGTACTGAGAAACAGTACTTATATTCTGAATTGCACGCAATTAGTATATAGTCCGTGTTTATTAGCATCTTTCAGCAAGTTTGTTGCATCTTGCACTTAAATGCTCTAATGACAGCTTAAAGCCTTTCAACGGTTAATTTGTGTCAGACTTCCAGATTAGATTACATGGTGGTGGTAATGGAGTCTTTTATGAAGTGACCTCGAAGTGTGTCATAGGGAGGAGAGGGTGGCATTGGTGCCCTGTCATATATCAGCTTCACGGATGTCATCTACTGAAACGTCTGTAGTTAACAGAAACTAATGAACTACATTGTGAACGGGCACTTTCTAAACTAAATCTGTCACAAAGAAATAAGTTTCTTGCTGAAAAGTGTTTTTCTTCCAGTGTCAAATTTTTGTCGGTGTATCCTATGGATTTATACAGTATTTATTATGTAGAAGGATGGCTTAAATGCATCTCTTATCAAAAGCTGTTGTCTTTGGAGATGACTTTAATTCTCGAGTCATTCCAGTCTCCCTCAGAAAAGTCTTATGTGAGGAACAGAGGGGAGAGGCATAATAGCTTGCATGCTTTTTATAACCGCAGAAGTCTTACAAAGCTTTGGGTGAAAACTCTTATTCAGTCCTTGTGGATGCAGGTCATTCTCTAGAGGATTTGTTTCACCAACTGGTTGTTGGAGAGGCTTGAAGTAAGTGCTTTAATTATACGCTTTAAGGATACCTGGTTTTAGTCAGAGTAGCACTCTGAAATATCGGGAATATTTAAATACTCATATTCTGAAAGACAGATTTTGCAGCTTTCCTAGCTTAAAAATTTTAAGTTGAACTACGTTGTTTCCCCTATCACATTTTGTTCCCTGTGTTGCGCCAACAGGAAAAAAGGCATTTGTGAAGAGGGTGCAGTCATGTTACCGTTTTTCATTGTTCCCTTCGAGCATGACTGAGATCAGTGAAAGTAAAGGCATTCTTTGCTCAACTAGATCTTTTTTCAGTTTTGCAATCTGGACTGCCCAGATTACTCTGAAACATACCGATTTGCCCCCCTGGTATTGTAAATGATCTGAGGAGAAGCTGCTGGAGTGTTTTCAAAAAGTCAATTCCTTATCTTACCATGCTACTTACTCTAGCTTGCTCAGCTGCTAATTAAATATTTATGATGTGGAATTCCAGGTTAATAATTACAAAAATTATTCATGGAAGCCAGATGTTTACTTTGCTAGTGGCTCTGCACTGTTTCTTACTCATCTGAACAAAGGCTTTTTATTAAGAAAAAAAAGCCTGAGTAGTGGGGTGTTCTACCAGTCGGATGGTAAACGGAAGAGTTAAGGCACTGCCTATTAGTATTGGTAAAGGTTAATATGTGTGATATGGGGAAGGTGCAGTGTTTAACCACATGAAGCTGCAGCAGTCATACAAAAACAGAGGTTGTGAATCACAGATAATATAACTGGCTTAAATTGAATATTCTTCACAGATGTGACTATTTTCCTTTTGCCCCTTTAGTATAAAGCTATGTAAGTACAAGACTCTTCACCTACCTCTTAAGAATGTTATGATCCTTTCTTTTTAAATGAGCTGCTGTTTTCTGTTTGCGTTCCACAGTGTCATGGAGTAACGTGATAAACACATTTCTGAATGTGCTAGCTGTTAATAACTTACGGGAAACTTTTTCATTAGGAAAAAAAATAAATGCTATATGCAATAAATACCTTTGGACAAGGTCTGAATGTTTGTTGGGTTTTGGGTTTTTTTACTGTTTAGGAATATATTGATGCTATGAGAGTCTTTGGTGGTTGTATGCACCACCACCACGAGATTTAAATTTGGTTCCCAAAGCCTTGTAGCTGCCCGTTCGCTAATCGCAGTGAAATTTAGCAATTATTTTGAAGCTAACAAGGGGCCTCTCGCCCTTGCCCCGACCGGCCGGGGGCGCGGCTCCGCTCCCGGGGTACACGGGCTCTGCCGCGAGGGTGGGACGCGGCCGTTCCGCTTCCGGGCCACGGGGCGGCCGGAAGTGCCTTACCTCTTCCGGCCGCCGGGAGCGGGTGAGGCTGGGGCCCGGGAGGGGGGCGCCCCCAGCGGGGGCCCCGGGGCTGGGCCAGGCGGGGCGGCGTTCCCGGGGCCGGGGCTGCCCG
>VFFE01008751.1:3091346-3101615 GCA_008921705.1 Burhinus oedicnemus
AAGGCCGCTCGGTCCCTAGCGCTCGCCTGCGGTTGCCGTAACGGCCTGGGGCGGGGGGCGGTTCGGAAGCCGAGCGGGCGGCGAACAAAGACGGCCCCGTCCCGGCGCGCCGTTCTCTGCCTGCGGGCGAAAGGGCCCGGGTGTGCCGGCCCGGCAGCGGCTGCCTCCCCGCCGCCCGGTTCTCTGCCGGTCGTTAGCGCGCTGTGCTCTTGAGCGCTCTTCGTTGTCGGTCGGTGTTTGCGGAGTGGTTTTTTAAATTCCTTTTGCCCTTGTTGTGCGTTGTACGTTAAGGGCTCTGTTGTGGGTTTTGGAATTATTTTTTTTATTACTTTTTTTTTTTTTTAAAAAAAAAAAAAGAGAGCGGGGACATAGCAGGCGTCCAGAGCGGTGGATGATCAGGAAGGTGTCCAGCCATGGCATATCAGCTGTATAGGAACACCACGCTGGGCAACAGTCTCCAGGAGAGTCTGGATGAGCTCATACAGGTGCGTGTGGGGTTCAAGAGTTGCGCAATGAGCTTAATAGAAAGAGAGGTTAGTTATTAAAACGGGCTTGTTGTTGCTGTATCGGGGTACTTACGGCCAACGTTTGGAAAACTCACTGATTGAAATCAAAAGCTATTGGTACTCCATTCACGTGGAAGGTCTTTTTCTTAACATTCTAGACGAAGGAAAATGTTTTATCTGAGTGGCGTAAACCCCTGTTGTGTGGCCCGGTAAACAAACAGCCAGGTTAATCTGGAACACTGTAATTGGTTTCCTGCTCTTCTGGTTGTTCCCAATATACGTATCTCAGAAGAAATCTTTGTGTAGCACAAAAAATCATGTTAGTGCATCGTTTCTTCTCTCAGAATTAAATAGGAAAAAGGAAGTAAACACAGGAACATAATATTTCTGTAAATTGTTCTTTTAAAGATCTGCTTCATGTGAACTTTATTTTCATGTTTTTAATTTTTAGTGCATTTTTGAGTTTACTTTGAAACAATGCAAAACTTTTTTTTTTTAACTACTTTAGTCACAGCAAATCACGCCTCAGCTGGCCCTTCAGGTGCTACTTCAGTTTGACAAAGCTATAAATTCGGCACTGGCACAACGAGTCAGGAACAGAGTCAATTTCAGGGTAAGATAACAATATATAAAAGTTGTTCATGAGGTACAGTAACAAAGTGTTGATGCAGAACGTTGTTAAAAGCTGTGTGCTCTAGCAAAACCTTACAAAGGTCCTTTTGACTCTGAAATAATGACTGTTTACATGTATATTCTGTAGGCAATTATAAGGCTTGTTATTTTTGTGTTCTGCCAGAGATCTTTTGAAGGAATGCAAAAATCAGAAGCAGATTTGGTGGACAGATGAAAACAGGGGAAGAGGGAAATGCTTTGATGGGTAGCATTGCCACCCTCAGTGCCTTGCAGATGGGGATGGAGCCTTTTGCTTCTTTTAGTTGTACCTAGCGGAAGTGAGATGAGGCCAGATTTTCAGCCACATCTATAACATAACGAGAGACTAAAGAGTTATACATCTACACTTATGCAAGTCACTGGGTCGTTTTGTAGTTATTTTCTGTATGTATCATAGAAAAATAAGCTTGGGGTTTTTTCCCAGCCAGCCACCCTAATTCATGTCAGATAGCCAGCAAATTGTTAAATGTCAATTTGATTGTAATTTTGAAGGGAAAAAAAAAACAAAAAAACCCCAAAAAAACAGTTGCCCTGTTAACTTATGTCCTAGTATTTTCTCTGCAGTCTATGCAGAATGCATTAACGAGACGAACTCTTAAGATTTTAGATTTTTAAACCATATGGATATGTTAAAAAGAGCATAACTTCTTTTCTCTAACACTTAACTTGCTTTGTGTATGTAACATGGTATAGAAAACTGTTCAAAATGTGTATAGTGGATAAATTAAAAAGTTACTTGGAGTGTAAGTTAAGAATATCAGTTTAAAATACATGAAGATGAAGGCTAAAAGGTTTATGTATCAGCATCCTCAGTAATACATCAAACATGAGGGATACCCCTTTATGTCACATAGGTCAGTTTTGTCACAGTGTTTTATTTAAACTATCGTTTTATTTAAACAATTGCAGAATTCACATCTTATGATCACTGCTATAACTAATTTTTCTTATGGCCCATGTTTTAAGAAATCTTCTTGATACTGATCCTTTATACACGTTAGAAAAGTTATAAAACTTCGTAGCGTACCTGTGAAGCTTCCCCTTGGATAGACTATGTCACTACATGGTCTTGAAAATTTCAGCCACTGGAGGGCATTTAAAATACAGTTTTCCTCAGAATTGCTTGCTTGCCAAGTTTGTATGCATTCAGGTTCACAGCTTTATGGCAAACCTAGTTCTAAGGTACGTAGTTCAGTAGATAGTAAACATCGTATTTTCTGTTACATTTGGGATGCATCCTATAGAAAATGTCTCTTGTCTTTTTAAAGGGGTCTCTGAATACATACAGGTTCTGTGACAACGTATGGACATTTGTACTGAATGATGTTGAATTTAGGGAGGTCACTGAACTTGTGAAAGTGGATAAAGTGAAAATTGTAGCATGTGATGGAAAAAGTAAGTATGGAATATGATATAAACAAGCTGAGACACAAGACTTGATCGTTTACAAAAAGCTTTGACCAAATATCTGATTAAAGCCTAGATTGATTGTATAATTCAGACAAAAGTAGGGCTCTGCAGTCCCTTTTACATATGATGAGAAATGAAATAAAAGCAAGCTAAATGCTTCCCTAAGTCATAAGCACTGAAATAGGAATGTGTTAGAGACTGCTGTACACCTGTTGTTGGGAACTACTAGAGCAATTAGAAAGTCGGAAGTAATCTTAATTGAATTTCTGTATGGTGATTTTTTTAGTATTAATCTGTTTGTTAAAACAGCACCATGTTTTACGGAAGTCGAGTGCTTCATCAGTCTGAGCAAGCAATTGTCTGAGAAAACTGTCTAAGCAATTGTTTGCTGGATTTGATAGTAGGGGACCCAAGCAAATGAAAAGCTTACGCTAGCATTTGCAAATCGTATTAGAAGATTAATATATTGCTGAACAGGCCCGCTGTATGTACACTGCTTACGGGAGTTTATGTTCCATATCTGCTTGACTGGATTACTTTTGTCAATGTTCCTTTAAATTCTTTACTGGAAAAGGTCACTTAGTGACTTTTGTGGCAAGCTGGTTTATAACTTTTAAAACCATCAGTGTGGCAGAGTATCACCACTTGTTTCATTCCTGGGGAGTGATGCTAAAAGGAAGAACTGAGAATGGAAAGGGCTTTATTTAAATATATCCTAGACCTCTGAAACAGATTCTTCATGGCTTCCTGATCCTGGCATGATTACAGTAGTCACTTCAAGTTGTAGTTCTAAAGAATTGATAGAATCTGTTCACTCAGCTTCTGGTAGTAGCCAAGCATGTAACCTTACTCTGTTTATTTTTTGTGTGCTTATTATAGCTAGTAGAGGAAACCTTACTTTCCAAGTATTCATTGTTTTTACTCATGATAAAGTGTGCAGATAAGATTTAAAGAACTTGGTGACTTAAATTGCTATTAACATTACAGCCTTTTTATCCCACAAAAAGTTGACTTGCAAAAGGAACGTAGTAAAGAGTGACTTGTCTTTGTCCATATCCAAGTTATGTATTTTTTCCATCTCTCTAAGAACAAGAAAGCAGGATTGTTACTAATACTAGAAACTGCACTGGTGTTAATTGGTGCTTCTGGCTAAAGTTCAGAACAGAGAATTGCTCTCATTTGTTTTATGAAGATCACACTCATTCTCACATCTATTTCAAAATGCGTAATAAACTATAGCCCACACTCCATAGGAGCTTAGGCTACTATATATGCAAAACCCTTTCTCTTTAGTAGATCCTGTGATTTAGCCAGGTATGCTTGTGGCTGACCGCAATAAAGTGTTTGTGTATCACTACAAGTTAGAGCAAAGTTTCTTGTATTTTTAATGCCTTAATAGAAAATTAAAACCTTGCAGTTTTGTGCTGTCTCTTTTCAGTGTTGCTAACTGAAGTGAAACAGCACCAGCAGTTTATGCATCGCATTGGTAGCAGTGGAGGGAATTGAGTAGATACAGAACATGTTCTAAATGCTTGAGGAATGCTTTTGAGCTTGGGGAAGGTATTAGAGAATGGTATTGGTTCTCTTTGTACTCAGCTGTAGTGGAGATATGTATTACTCACACTTTCTTTTTTCTTTCCTAGACACTGGTTCCAATACTGCAGAATGAATAGAACTGTGGTTTGTCTGCAATATTTTCTGTTAATATGCAGCACTTTCTGGAGAGAAGCATGGAAAGGACTGTGTTCATTCTTAATTCTTGTGATACAGATGTGAGTTAATTCATACTAGAAAGCATCACAGAATGACAGTGAAAGAAATACCTGTAGCATTTCTTCAGTTCACCTTATAGGGCATGAATATAATGTTACTTTTTTTTTTAAACTACAACGGATACTGTTGCCTTTTTTGTTCAAAGTAATTTCTGTAATAAACTTTTATTTAAAAATATGTGAATGAATGATTATTGGAAAACTTTGTTTAAAAACAATCATTAATATAATACATTCTCCCAATATTGTCTAAGTGTGTTTAGAGTAATGTTGCAAATGGAAAGCTCTTTCAGTTACAGGGTTCTGAGTGTGGTTGCACTGATTAGTATTGCCAGAAATGGCTGTTTCAGAATGAGGGAGGAGGACATGAACAAAAGCTTAGCAGCTCATGCTGGCCAGTATAGTTGTCTGTTACTGCATCTTTCTATCTATAAATTTGGTACCCTCTGCTAATAATACACTAACCCAAGTATTAAAGTTATTGTACAGCTAATCAAATTGAAATAATGAAACTGAGTCTCCTATGATTGCACTACATTCTCAACAAATGTTAGTGCTGCTTGTTTTAATGTTTTTCTAATTGTTTTTTGTATTTATGTGGAATACATTTAATTGGACACCTGGCCAACAGGATTTCAGTGAAAGAGTTGAGCTCTGAATTTTGAGATATCAAATGGATAACTTTGTTCTTTTTAGACTTACACATTCCACTAAATAACTCCAATCAAGAAATTCTTAAAATAGTTTCTTTCCTGGAAGTGTGACTATAATATACTGATGGCTCATTTGTCTGACGTAACAGCAGTGACTGTTCGAGTGTGGTCATAGGAATGCTAGCTGCCTCAGCAGTGTCAAATTAATTTATTTTTGACAGGGTACTTACAGACCACTAGAAACTGGAAACCATACAGAAGAAAAGTCAGGGAGTAACTGTTTTCAGATCAGTTTCTCTACATGTCAGTGGCCCAGTCTATTAATAAAAGTAATAAAGCTTTAGTATCTCTTCTAATACCTTTCCAGACTGATACGTTACAGTTTTCTAAATCCTACCTGTGGTCTATATATTTGGGGTTTGGTTAACTTCTGCTTCCCTCGCTTCAAGTGTGTTTCTCTTCTTTCTACATCAGACTCAATCTTCTAGGTTTAAACATTTTTTGTTCTCTAGTAATTACGTGGTAAACTGAATTTCAGCCCTTACAAGTATAAAAGTTTGCTGTCCCTACCTCCAACGCTCTGCAGTCTCTTCCTGTCTCTGGACAGAAACTCCTCAGTCTCCTGTTCTCTGTAGCCTTTGGACTCCCTCCTAATGGAAATAATGATATATCTGATTTTGTTCCAATTAAGTGTGCATTAGCATATTTACTGTAGCATTTTTCCATTAAAAACAAATTTAATAGAGAAGCACAATTGTACTGATGATGTGAGATTACTGTGTGGAATGGATTTATGTTTACATTTCATTCATACTCCTCTATCAGTCTTTTCTTGTGTTTCAACAGTTGTATACTACTACTTTAGCACTCCCAGGCTTAGTGCTACATTAGCCGTTAATTGAAAGGAAAAGAAATATTTAATTGAAAAAGAAAATAATGTAATGGATATATATACTAAGAAAAATTACAAATTAAAGGAGAAATAATTTTGTTGACAAAGATGTCTGCTACTTAGTAATAAGTGAAATTTAAATCAATGTGAGCCAGAAACAGAAATTAGTATGTTCATAATTCGGGACAACTTCACTGACTTGTTTAAAAAAAGAAGAAGAAATAGTCCCATTGAAGCTCTAGAATTGGTCCTTTGGAAGGAGAAGGTGATGGCATACTCCCTGTGCTGATGCATAACAGTAGTACTTCAAATTGTATACCCTACTCATCTGGTGGTTCCTATTCAGCGTGAAAACTGAGATTTGAATATTGCCTTGCCTTGTAAGGAAGCATTTGAAAAGGAGATGGACATTCTGAAGTGAATTTAAATGCTCGTACCTGAGTCTTACCGTACTGAAAAAATGTGCAAACTTAAGTGGCACTGATGTTCTTGATTAGCTTGTTGTTTAGCCTGAGTTATGTGAGTGGCAAAGAGAGACATAGATGAAAAATACATTAAATGTTACAGATGCTTCTGAACTGTTCTAAGATTTTTTTCTTCTGCTAGTAATAATGTCTTAAAAGAAATGCACAACAGACTTTAAAGACTTTTAGAGCAACTGGAATGGTTGGGGACAGGAAGCAATCTGTTCCTGGGCACAGTGATCATGAAGGGACTGTGTGCTGAGGGAATCTGTGTAATTTAGGCTGTGTGAAAGGCCAGAAAGCACGCACATATGGGGAGTAAGGGAATATTTTAGGTGAAACAGCAAAGAAATGAGTAGGAATAAATGGGCATTCATAACATATGCTTCTGTAATCTAGACATTCCTTTCCCCTCTCAAGCCAAAAGTCTGAGAAGGCCTTTCATACAGAACAAGAGGAAGAGAGAAGTTACCAAACAAAAATAAAAACTGAAGGAAAGAAAGGCAAACACGTACCCTGAACCTTTGGTATTGCTACTTCTGGCTAATTATTGGCGGTATTAGAAGCTTTATTTCACATCTGTTTAATGTTTTAATGTCACTGTTTAAAATTTTCTGGTAACGTAGGCTAGCTCTGTTTGGTTATGGCAAATGCATCAAGCTGTTTTTCTTCAAGCCGCTTGTTTTCCATTCTCATGGTGGAATCCTTAGGTTTTGTGCACTCCATATTTAATTTACAAAATAAATATTTTGTTATAAGTTTGACTACTTACTGTGCCTAAAATTAGCTTACATATGCATCTTCCACCTCCTTCATGACAGTGCAGTATGAGGCAATGCAGGTATCTGATATTTTTTTGCACCTGTGGTACGTTTCTAGGACATGGAATTCAAATCCAGATGCATACAGACTACTGAGTTTACCTCGGTACACAAAGAATACTTGAATTTTGTGATCAATACTATTCATTGCTCCTGTGGTCTGTTGTCACTGAGAGCCAAAGGGCAATCTGCACATACGCAGCAGAGAAGCATTTGGCAGCGTTGTTCCTTGCATGGTTATGTTATGGTGCAGAAGCTCCAGGTACCACTTCTTTAGTGTTTATTTGTTCAGTGAATATACTGTTGAAAACCGCAGAAGTTAGTGTTCGTTGGTTTTGTGTAAGTGAAGAAACAACATCTTTCTCTTTTTTTTTTTCAGTTGTTGTTGGTGTTGCTGTTTCTAAATTATCCTTTTTTCTTAAACATCCCATTCAGCATAAGGTATTTACCCTGTTCACTCTGCCATCTCTTGGAAAACAGCTCTTGAGGCACTCTGAGGTGTAAATAATTCTTGGGAATAACGTTTTCGATGTGTAGAATTGCTCCAGAGATGCCTCAAGGAGTATCTGCCTATGGGAGGAAGACTGCTGCCTGTTTGCTGCAGAAGAGAAGCTTGCCTGTTCTTTTGGAGGAGTCAATTTGTGCAAACCTCACAGCTGTCAACACAAGCTCTGACACTAGCTTGGCAGCACACGTTCTTTTGGCTCTAACCATGTTTCTGGGATGGTGTTTGTCCAGGCCGCAGATCTGCTACTTCTGTGGAGGCTGTTTCAGCTCACTGAAGGAGAGGGGAGCAAAGAGAAGGTAAGGGGAGTTGGTGCCCCCTTACCTGGTCCCGCTTTTTGTTGCCTTACTTTCCGTAACTTTCTTGACACTTGCTATTTTTTGTGTTTGAATTTCAGCTAATCCCTCCATGTTAATATGATTAATGTGCTTTGTGGTCTTGGATTAAACCTGAAAGTGTTAACTGCACTTTTGTTATACTAAGCTATTTTAATATCCAGCAGAAGACAAACCATCTCACTTGCTACAGCATCGTTGTACTTGCTGCTGCCTATTTAGTTCTCCCTTGCTTGTAGTGTTATAGACTGATTCATTTATTTGGGTTTTTTGTTGATTTTCTTCAGAAAGGTCACAGTTGCTTCCACCTATCAGTAGCAGAGAGAAAGTAAAAGATACCTTTGCACATTGACCTTCACCTTGAGCTGGAATGGATGTTTCTGTTTAGAAAGTAAATTAACTAAAAGAAAGTGAAGAAAAGGGAAGAATAAACACCAATACAGAAGTGGCTGTGGGTCACTGCCACTGTTTAAACACGGCTTCCAAGAGAAAGGATTTTGTGAATTCTGTAAGTGCGCAAAACAGGATGTTACCTGAAGTAAGCTGTTTGCTCAGTCAGGGATGTTAATACCTGACCTTAAATGTTATCAGAGAGTCACAAATTAAAGGAAAGTGCAGAGCAGGAAGAATTTATGATGAACTCCTAGAAGACAAACTTAATCAGGATCATTATGTAATTTTACATAATGGCTAGATACAATGAGGTAGATGAGAGTTACTCAAAACACAAAAGTTTGCTTTTAAGGATCTCCACAGCTTAGGAGGTAGTATTTCAGTTAAGGTACTAGTGACTTGGTTTTGCTTTTCTATACTCTAAAAGTTCTTGGGGGGGGCAGGAAGGTGGTGGGGAAGAAAAGTAGGAGTATGATAAAAAAAACATTTTAACTTTAATAAGACTGTACTGGGAGATGTGTGCTTTTCCTTCACTGTAACTTAAAGGGTGATCTTTGTGAGGAAAATAGCTTTGCTCAAAGATAAATTTCCTGTATAAATTAGCCATTATGGCTTAGGAGGTAGTAAGTCACAGATACATTAATATTTTGGTTTTCACCTTGTGCTAAAAGAGCCTGCACCCTCCAAGAAAGCGGAAAATAGTTCACTGAGAGTCTGGTTAATGTTTCATGGTCACTGCTGTTGCAGTCAGAAGGAAAAAGGACACCCTAACCCTGTTCCCTGAATCAATTTTAGTCATGACTATAAATACTTTACTGATATTTTGTTCCTATAGGTCATGTTTGCTTCTAGTTTGTTCAGAACTTATTACCTGGTTTCCTCTGAATTTATTTCAGTTGACCCATGTCTTTATTATAGGACATTTCAGAGATGATCATATAGAGTATGAAAGAAATGCAAAGCAAGAAGGAAACAGACCCTCCTAACTAGAGTTACAAAGAGCTGTTCATTGACCCACTGTGTAAATATGTATTATGCCAGTTTCAGCTCACATTAGGTTGTTCTTGTAAAAATAAAATGAAAACCACTAGGAAATAAAATATAAATTAAAGCCCAGTGAGTTTAAAAAAAATTTAATGTCATTAGATTTCAGAACTATAGTTTCACCTTTCTCCTGTGCATAGCTTGAAAGGTAAATGGCAATTTGCAACATACTTCCTCCTTAAACAACTGGTGGTTTATTTAAAGTTCAGGTTGTTAGTTAACAGTTGATTGACAGAAGTGTTGGAAGTAGATTTTCATCCTCTCACTAGACAAAGTTAACACTAATATTTCTGATATGATTATATTTCCAATTTGGATAGCCCAAGATTTTACTGATGAAGTTCATATGGGGCTTAACCTATTTTTTGGAGGTGATCCTATATTCTGCTATGCCAGTGCTACTTAGTGCTACAGCTTGTCCTACTCTATTTGAAGTTTATTCTTTTTCCAGTTCTGCAACTAACATTGGCAAGTTCCATCCTTTCTTGTGCCCTGTTGCCAGATGCTAGTTATCTTATTTCTAAGATCCTTTTAAGATCTCTGGAATACAAAGCTCTATACTAGAGCTGAGTGATATTTTTATTGTCATTTGTAATTGTAAGGTGTCGTGGTTTGGGCCAGATTGGCCCAATCCGGTGGAACGACAGATGCTCTCTCTCTCCTGCTCCGCTCGGGAGGCAAGAGAGAGAGAGAAAAAGAGACTTAAGAGTTTAGAAGGATCTAAACTACTTTAATGAAATATTGATAATAAAATAATAAAAAGAAAAATAATGAAATATATACAAAACCGTATCAAGCTCCC
>VFFE01008751.1:3103216-3114938 GCA_008921705.1 Burhinus oedicnemus
GCTTAAAGCTTTGACCTCTGTTGGAGCAACTGTCTGTTTACATTAAGTTGGAAAGAGCTTCCCACTGGGACCAGCAATCCTATTACTTTATTTGCTCTTTTTGAATAACCAAATGCCCAATGATACGTTGGGTATTTATGTCTGAGAGCTTTTCTTGCCAGTAGTTGGAGGGTTTGCCTATAATGTTTGCTGTGAAATC
The DNA here is from genome assembly GCA_008921705.1 of Burhinus oedicnemus. Taxonomy (NCBI): domain Eukaryota; kingdom Metazoa; phylum Chordata; class Aves; order Charadriiformes; family Burhinidae; genus Burhinus; species Burhinus oedicnemus. The sequence continues at coordinate 3,103,416 of VFFE01008751.1, forward strand.
ACCATGGCATTTTAAGAATCAGCATTTTACAACCAAGTTCGTTTTAAAATGTCCAACAATATTGTAGCGACACACCTTTTCAAGTCAGTTATTTCATCTTCTTATGCTATTTAAATCAATGTTTTAAGGAGCTGTGTGACTGCAGTCATAACTTAATCTAAATGTAGCCTGGGGCTGTGGAATTGCTTCAGATGTTCTTTGTATAAATGCTAATTCTCCACTGAGACCTTGAATTTATAAAGGTGAGAGTGTTTACTGACAAAAAAAGTACTTGAAGATTTTTTGGGTTCTACAAAGACAACTGAATTAATCCCTCAGCATTATAGGTAGTGAAAAGCTGTTGGATCTGTGGAAACTGCCTGGCTTTAATGTGAGAAGGTGGGGAAAAATATATGTGGGTGAAATACACGAGTTTACAAATCTTTGTCAGCTTCTAGAAACTTAAGAAAACAATGTATTGGATGATTGTCTTGTTCACCTAAAAGGCCAGATAGACTACTGGATATGGCAGTTATATTACTGAGAGCCCTCCTCACAAAAATCTGTTTTCCAAGAGGAGGGAAAGAGAGAGGAAGATGTTAGAAAAATGTAGGTTTGCACACCATGAGGGAGGGACATAAGCATCCCTCTCCCTGTGTCGCAGATGGAGAAGCAGGGTGCAGAGGGGTTAATTGGTTTAATGGCTCTGCCTAGGGAGCACAAGCAGTTCTCCTCAGAGATACAGAATACCAAAGAGCCATCTATTTCAGTGTATTTGATTTTAATGATTTTTTTTTTTATGGCTATTGACAGAAATTAAACTTCAGAGTGACGCAAAAGCAGCAGCCAGATGTTAAGCTGAGCAGTGCAGCAGGTGCCAGGAGCCAGCGCCTGCCAGGTGCTTTGTAGAAAAGCAAATTAATTACAGTTCCTGCTCTGCTTGTAGCAGGACACGGAGTCACCGTGGCCCGTGACCTGGCCCCGCCTCTCTACAAGAAGCAGCCCTGGGGTCACTGTAGCAGGAGAACGGAAAAATACCCTACCCCTGTTTCTGTAAGAGGGTCTGTGAGGAAGCTGTCCGGGGGGGGGCGCCGGGCGGGAGGCCGCGGTCCGCACAGTGTCTCTCAGGAGCAGCCGGCGGCTCGGGGGCAGGAGGCAGGGCATGCAACACCGGCCATTCCCTGCGCCAACACCCGCCGAAGCGGCCCGCTTCTCCTCAGGGTCCTCCGCGGAGCCCTTCCCGCCCGCGGAAGGATCACTCCTCCAGCGCGGGTAACGCGGCCGGTGGCGCGGCGCTTCGCCTCCCCTCGCCTCGGCTCGCCTCACGGCGCGGGTCTCCAGCCGCTCCCGCCGCCCCTGAGGCGCCGCCGGCCGGGCTCGCGTAGGGAAGGCGGCAGGTGCTGGCGAGGGTCTCCGCGGCCTCCCCTCAGAGTCCCCGGCCGTAGAGGGCACGGTGGCGCAGGTGCTCCTCGAGACATTGGATGGCGGCATCGTCCACCATGGGGTCGAACTTGTTGGCCAAGAGGTGGTGCTGCTGGAGCATCCAGGGCAGGTCGCCCGTTCCGTAGATGCAGACGGCGCGCTGGTGCTGGCCGGTGCAGGGCGGGTAGGGCGCGCCCTTTTTGGTGTCGCCCTCCAGGTACTGCCACTTGACCAGGCGGGGCAGGGCGTTCATGTCCGAGAGGTGGAACTTGTCATTCTGGGGCATGCCGCCCGGCACGCCAGGCATGCGGTTGAGGGTGGCCCAGATGTGCTCGTCAGGGCTGTAGGTGTCCTTGGCCCACTCGAGGAACTGCTGCGCTGTGGGGTTCTCAAAGATGTGCTGCACAAAGGCCCGTGTGACCACGATGTACGCGTTGCCGGTGAACATGGGAGAGTTGTGGGGCGGCGGCAGTTTCTGCGTGGCTGTCCGGGAGATGAACTTCCCTACTTCGTGGTGGTACTTCCAGCGCTCCTGCTTGACAGCCGAGGGCTTGTCTGACTCCATGCTGTTCTGCCCCTGCAGCACCTTCAGGGCACGGATGATCTCGGCATTGGTCTTGATGGGGAAATCGGTGCCGCAGGTGTTGAGGATGTAGTGCCATTGTACGGGGCTCTGCAACAGGTCCTGCATGCAGTTGAGGTCAGCCTGCACCCGGGACCAGGAGGCATAGACCACATTTTCCAGGTGGCTAGCCACAAAGACATTGGGGAAGCAGGCTACGATGGCCCGCACGGCCTCCTGGAAGTCAGCTGGGGACTTGCTATCAATATGGACGCAGTAGATGTTCTGGGGGGCATAGATGGACCTCAGGAGCCGCTCGAACATCTCGATTTTGTTGTGGATGACCATGGAGTAGGCGATGGGGAACTCCGCCTCCTCCTGGCTCAGTGGGAACTCGATGAACCGCCGGGTCTCCCTGAAGTTGCTGCAGTCCTTCGTCATGTTCAGGTACTCACTGGGCGACAGGGCAGCCCTTTTGTTCGCAACCTCCACGTTGCTGAGCTGGGCCTCCCGGATGGCTTTCTCATCCCCGCGGATGACCCCCGAGCAGTTGATCTTCCTGCTGGGGGAGAGCTCCAGTGCCCGGTAGAGGCGCTGGCGGCAGCGGGGGTGGGCGGTGGCGGCCGAGTGGCCGTCGGGGCAGGACCGGCTGATGCTGCGGAGCACCAGGGCGGCGATCAGCAGCAGGGAGGCCAGCAGCGCCATGCAGCGCCGCCGCCCCTGCGGGGTGCTCCGCTCGCACAGCCGCATGCCCTGGTGGCAGCGGGCACGGCCGGCGGCCTCGTGCCCTGCTCCACCACGTGCCGTCCGCCCTACCTGCTGCTCCCAGGTGAAGCACTACCCGACACCCCCCCACCCGGCCTTGACAGGTGCAGTCTTGCCTCTTAGGTGGGCTTTACGGAGGGCACTGGGAGCCGGCGCTGCACGCAGAGTGACCTGACAGCCTGGGTGCCTGCTTCCTGGGTAGTGGTGAAATAGTGGCAGGGCGATCACAGTGTAACCGCAGGTGAATAATAGGTGAATAAGAGGAAGTCTCCTCCCTCCCTGTGGCCTGACTGCGTTTGGTTTTATCAACACTGGAGGTGGTTGTATATCTTGTATGTCTGTTTAAAAGAAGATATATTATCTTACCCCTGTCCAGTGTGTAACGCAAGGAAAATTCCTCTAGAATGCAGCCCAATGTAACACACTTTTAAAAAAGACTTTACTAGATGACTTTGGGATCTAACCTGCTTTTCCAGTGTTCAGATCGTTCCAGCTCACAGGTGAAGGGAGTGACAGCAATAGTGTCGTAGTCTAGAAGCCCAGCTGCAGCAAGCTTTCTGCTGGCCTGGAGCATTTTGAGCTTTAGTGAAGGATTATTGCGAAAGATGTTGGATAACTGAGCAAAATGGCATCTCTGCTTCTACAGTGGAAGCAGAGGGTGAAGACAGAGGCCATGGTTTATAAATAATTTGCCACAAAGTGTCCGCTAAAACTAAGGAGTGAGAGAACATTGGTGGAGAGTGTCAGGACCTCCTGTATGCACCTACATGCACGTCCTGGCTAAGTATTACTTAATAGAAAAGGAGGGATAACTGCAAGTGACTTAAATATGCCTTGAGCCGTGATGAACAAAATAATGTCCCCTAGGTTTTGCAATCATCCTGAACCACTTTGTGTTCAGACCAAACATGGGATTTGGTACCATGTTTGTAAAAAAGGACCAGTTTCAACAGATTCAGCGATGAGTCAAAATTTCCAAGGTGGGTTTTCTAAGATACAAACAAAGGTGTATTTCTTTTAATTTTTTTATTTCTTTCTCCAGATGTATCAAGGAATCAAACTCAGAGAACCTGCAGCTGGACTGAGGACAATTAGTGTAGTTCTGCATGGGTTCTAGAAAACAGCAGCAGTTACTTCCCCAGTTTCAAAACTGAGATTATTTATTATTATCTTTACCCAATTCAGTAAACAATTGTCTTGGACATCTGTGGTCCAGAAATTCTAATGGGCATTATGAAAGGCAATGATGTGATACATGTAATATTTCCCGTATGCACAGCTGTCGATTTGCCTGTGCTAAGTACTAAAGTGAATGTGTGTGGGAGAAACATGGGGGAGAAAAGCCTTGGGGAATGTAAATAAGATGCTAGATGGGCAAGCTGCTTCTCAGTGCAAGGAAGACATGCGTTCCATTTATAGGTGTACTTTGCTTCTGAAATCTGTTTCTAAGGTATATTCAGTTTTCACTGGAGAGCTCATTCACCTGGACAATTTAAAAGCATCTGAGGAAAGGTACTTTCCAAGGAACTCTTGGAATAGGACAATAATAATAAGTGCATGTTCTGCACTTCCAAGCAGCTGTTCCCCTCCAGGTCACCTTTGCTAGACTCAATCCGTGCAGTATTGTATGGAGGGATGGCAAGTTCTTGGAGTCTTGGGATTTTCTTTTTCCAAAGCAATGTCTTATATTGATCCTTTACTCTGATTTCAGTACGCAGATATCCTCTTTCATACAGCCACTGCTTGACTAGGGAAACAAGAGTATATTTTACATACTGTATAGCATTGTAAATAATAATTTCTACTTTAAGGTTCTAGCTGTTCTGTATGTGTTGTGCATTGTAACAGTGTGGTGGAAGAAATCCTCAAATTCTTAATCCCACAGGAAATTATGAAAACAACTCCACATGAGAGCTCTTAAATGGGCTGTAGTTATTTCTAGATATGTACATTTTTGAGTAATTTTTCCAAAATTATGGTCATATGATTGAGAAATGCAATGGTGTTTTTCCCAAAGGTGTTTTTCAGGAATTTGGAAAGAAACTGTAACTCTTTAATCATATTTTTACCACCCATAATTCTTTGTTAAGAGTCAACAATTGCTAAGTCTAACCTGAGACTTGAAAAATGTGTTTTGAGTGTTCTCAGCTATACTTTTAAAGCCAACAGTGTATTCTGTCTCTGAACAGTGCCAAAAGCTAAAAAAAGCCCCAAACCCACCCCAAAACAGTGTGTGAAATGACAGTGCGTTGCTGGTATATTTCATTTTATGCTGACCAATGGCTGAAGTCACATGCATGGACAGATAGAAAGTAGGTTGTAGGAGTTACATGCTGCTTGAAAATGCTGTCATACCCATTGATAAATATCAGCCACATGGAATATTATTTTTGGAAACATTATCTTTGTTGATAGCTTTATCTGACAGTAAATGTTTTTTCAAGGAAAGCCCAATACAGAGTAAGGAAACAAATGATTTTGGATTAATTTGTCAACATTCTGTGAATTTAGTCACAGATTCATCAGTACGAAACTCCTTTGGAAGAAGTTTGTCGCTTAGCCTTAACATCTTGAACTTGTTCAGTGCAAGAAACTTCAAACTTTTGAAGGTTTCTATGGTTAGCAGCGTGCCCGTAGGACCACACATCATCTGCTCTGTGGTACATAGCTCTTCATGTATAGGCTCTTATCTCAAGTTAAGGAAAGCACAGGAAACCCAAGTAGTCTGAAGCACTTATGCATCTACTGACTGAAATATCCTCCTTGCCTACTTTCAGGGTGAATTTTTAAAACGGTCTCCTTTGGAAAGTATGAAATGTAAATGTCTTACATAAGATTCTTGTGTTATGCTTTTGGCAGAAGCATACAACAGGCTGCAACCCTCTAAAGTTGCTTATATTTGAAATGGCGAAGGAATGGCATAAAGAGGAGTTCAGGTGTTTGGCAGTGATGGCCGCGACTTAAAGATCACTGTGCTGTCATAAGGCAGACTGGTGTTTCTATTCACTTCTAGAATTCCACTGTCAATATCAAAGAATGAAGAGTTCTTCATCAGCGTGAAGACTCTCCATTAAAACAATTTTGATAAGTCTAGGTGCCACTTTTTGTACTTGCTTCCATTTTAATAAACCATATAAAGTCAGAAGTTCCTGCTTTTTTAGCTTTCCTGGTAAGAGATAAAAGGAATGATCACAAGGTGACCAGTTATCTCCTTGCCTAATTGTACAATTTTTAGATTGTGGTTCAGATAAACACATTGGAGAGTGGAGAAGAAACATGTATTCTGCTTGCTTCTCCAAGGGGAAAAAAAATACTCTGTGATTGTTTGCTGATGGTGCCACACCTGGTGAAGCACCTGGTAGAAACTTAGATTGTTATGGCAAGGTTCATAGTCTCAGCTGGTTCACCTGTACACAGTTAGCTTGTAGAAGGAATGGGGTTTTCCTGGGGAAAGCAGCATTAATAAAGAGGAACAAACAGAACTCATTTGGAGGAATCAGCCTGGAGTGGTGGTTACTAATACGTGTAAAGGATTTTTATATATGGAGATATACTGTCAGCTTCTTCAGCATGACTTCTAAGAAATACATGGAAGTAGTAAGTTTTGTTAACCTAATCAAATAGACATCTGAGACCAGGCTTGTACATGCTACAAAAAAAAAAAAATCTGGTGTGTTCCAGTCCATTGCTTGGGTGAACTTAGAATTTTGTTTTTAGCTTCTTGGTCACAAAAGGTTTGATAGGGGTTTTTTTGGTGTTTTTTTTTTTGTTTGTTTGTTTTTTAAGTTAGAATCTATGCAGTCTGTTACAGACTAGCCTGTAAGGATTTTGAAAGACTCTTCCTCTAGGGTATAATACCACTTTTAAGCTATTGGGGCATTGTTGTCTTTATCATTCTGCTGCTTTTGTATTTTATGTCCTCTCAGTTTTCAGAAGCAAGCCTTCTTTCCTGCTGATTCAGTTGGAGGCATAGTGTGCATTGTGATGTGGTTTCTCCTATGTTGGCTTACTGCTCTGCCAGCATTACTAGCTCACAGCTAACTTCTGTGTTCTCCGGGATGTTTGTGTCAACAGGAGGAATCTTATATTCACAGCACAATGACTCTCATTTACCCTTTGTGTCTGACAGTTGTTTGTTTTTTATGTGTCATCTAGATAGCAAAGAGTTAAATAGAAGGAAGTACATGCATGAGGTGCAATTGTAATCGGAAAGCAATGTACTTTCATTTGCAAACTGTTCCAGTGTGGGTCCTCTCCACAGGCTACAGTCCTTCAGAATAAACCTGCTCCAGCGTGGGTCCTTCACGGACAGCAGTTTCTGTCAGAAAATCTGCTCCTGTGTGGGCTTTTCTCCTCTCCCTGCAGCTTCCATCAGGGTGCACACCCCACACTGCTCCCCCCAGCCTTCGTCACTGGCTTTGGTGTTTGCAAGACTGTTTCTCACATTTTCTCCATCCTGCTAACTGCTGAGCAGCTTTTTTTTTTTTTTTTTTTAAAAAAAAAAAAAAACAACAAACCCAACAACTTTTCTGAAACATGTTTTCACAGAGGCGCTACCAGCTTCACTGGTTGGTTCAGCTTTTTATGTCTGGCATGGGGCAGCTTCTGGTCTCTTATCACAGAGGCCGCCTCTTCCTCCTTACCAAATCATTGCCATGTTAACCCAGTAGATGAACCTTTGTTCCTCTTATACTAATGGCAGGGAGAAAGTGTGCAGAGGTGAGTGATAAGGGTGTGACTTAAATAAGGAAAAGTTTGTATACGATTTTTTCTTGCTTGTCTTTCCCTTAGTCTCTCTCCCACCCTCAGCTGGCTACATACTTGCATAGAGAAGCAGATGGCTCTAGTCATCTTGGTGTCCACAGCTATAAGGTGATTTGTGATATAGTTAACATGTCGAAGACATGTAGATGATTATCCAGGTTTACAGATAACAGGTTACCTAAAACCATGGAGAATCAGCTTGCTGATTCTTTCCGAAGTTACATGGATTAGTTATGTGAGAAATACCTACTACCAGCCTGAGGCCTCTAAAACTGTTTTGCAGGCGCGCACCTGAAAATACTTAGGGCTGGCTCTGTTCTTCCTGTAATTTTTGGTTATGTAATAAAGTATCATTAAGCAAAATTAGTGATACTGTCACTGACTGCTACTTAAGCAAAACTGTTCCTACATATACTTTATACATAATTTGCTGTTAAGTACACACCTTGTGTTAAAATATAGTATTCTGTTGTGAAGAGCTGCATTCCGCTTTTTTCATGTGTGTTCACATAGGGAATTTTCTTATTTGTGTCAAGTAGAAATAGATATTTCCCAAAAGAACTGTTCTTTTTTTAATCAATACTTCCTTTGAACTATGCTGACAATAAGATTTATGTCTTCATGGCTGTTCAGACCTTCTTTTTTTTACTGACTATGCTAGTATTGTGATACTTATCTACCGAATCATAGAATCGTATTTGGCTTATAATTTTAAGATTTATAGTTTTAAAATTACTGACAAACATTTGGAAAACATTATGATAACCTTCCCATTATATATCTTCAGAGACCAAAATTTTGATGTTGTTTTTGTGTGGAGACTTTGGCACATCTTGCTTTCCAGTGGGGAGTGAACAGGGAAGTTTTGAGGTTTCAAAATAAATATAATAAACCTTACGCAAATATGTATGTATTATATGTGTACACCTTATCTGTAAAACTTTAACATGATGAATGTGGTCTTATGCAGGTTTTGCTTTTTGAAATTGAAAACTGTTTAATTACAGACTTTAGCTTTGGTGTTGTTTCCATTTAATCTCAACTGAATTATGTGGCTCAGTCCTGTATTCCGTAACAGGTTGACCTGTATCTTTACAAGCTACTAACACTGCATCCACACTAGCATCTTCTTTGGTCATTTTGATGACTAATTAGAGATTAAATCAATCTTGGAGGAAACTGTTGGATGTCAATTTTATTTTTAGAATTCTACTTCATTGCCGGTTTGTGACAAATGGTTTGAAAGCACTATATGCAATACCTCTGGGTCTGCCACTACATCGATGTGATTCAATAAGAACATGAAAAGCCAGCATACAGTAAGTAAAAAATCAAAACACAATGATTTTTGTAGCACACACACCTGTTCCTATTTTATAACTGAGCACTGGTTGAGGCTAATCATCTTAACAGTTGCAGGCTCGTTGCTCTGCTGTTTCTGGACTTCTGTGGAAATCTTACTGGAGGGGAGAAGGATTTCTGCTTTTATCCAAGGCAAAATAGCTGGACTGTATGGATTAACAGTATGGCTTTGAAGAAAGCTTAAGCAGATAGTCATAATTGACATTTAGTCAGCAGGATGTTATTTATTACCTGATGCTTTACACAAAAGCTGAACTCTGCTGATAAGGTATGAGTTTCCTAAATCACATTTCTTATAATATAGCAAAGTAGGGGCATAAGGCATTACTCACCTTAGGCAGATTGCTGAAAAGACAGGCAAATAAGTGGTGCGATGCTGGTAAAGGTGTTTAAAAAAAAATAATAAATTCTTTTAAACCACTTTTAAAACTGGCATTGTTTCTGACCATGGTGCCCAACACTGGAAACTGGACTGCGTCCTGGGGAAAGAAAATAACCTGATTTTTCTTGAAGGATGTAACACAAAGAAAACACAGTGATACTGGGGCTAATAAATACATTAGCTCATGCCTCATTGTTTCTAGAAAAGGATTGCTTCATACAGCATGGGAAATATAAACAAACCAGCAAACAAAACTCTTTTAGATAGATTATAGAGGAGTTTAGGGGTTATAGGAATAAAGAACCAAAAAGAATGAAATTTAATTTTGTACGTTTCTCACAATGAAGAACCCATGATAACTAGCCTGTTGAAGAGATTATTTCTTAACAGATAAAGGGCTTCCTGAAATAGACAGCTGTGTTACTGAGAGAGCTTTTATCTGAATAAAAAATAACCTTAAAAGCATGTTAGCTTTGTTTCTTGCCTTGTTGGCAGCTGTCTAAATAGCATTCTGAACTTTAGGTGTTTCTCTTCTGTGGTAGAACTGTATTAATTTATCAATGTTCTGTGCAGTTTGCTTCAGTCATAAATAATCTACCATCACAGTATCTATTCACAGTGAAGGCTAACATACAGATTGCATCCAAAGCTTCTGTGTAATATGTTTTTTTCATGTCTCTGTGGCTGCCCAGAAACACATCTGAATATGTTTAGAGCTACAGTTAATCTGATTGCCTTTGAATGTCCTGCAACTGGATAAGAATACTTCGGGCAGGGAGTTTATCCAATTGCTGAATAGGTGTGTCCTGGGCTTAGTAAATCCAGTAAATTTTCCTTCAATGCCTGTAGGATTCACACAGAGCAATTCTTGCCTTCGCACTCATGAAATGCAATATAAGCAAAGCCACAAGAGGAATCAGCAGGGGAAGGGTGGTTGTTACTCTAGAACTGTTGTTGTGGGCTGTTCAGTTCCATCTGATGTTCCTGCAGTGTGCTGTCCTTGTTTTGGCTGCTGTTCTGCAAAGAAACCGAAGTATTTCCTAGTAGTTTGAGTGCCTCTGCTACACAGCGATAGTCAAACATGAAATTGCTTTATCGGGGGTAGGGAAAGTGGATGTGGGGGAGTGTTGTACTACTCTTTCCTTATTTCAGGTGATCTATTTGCTTCCTATTTTTCACCCTTTAAAAATCTCATTCACATGACATTTTTGCTTCCTCTCATGCAAAGCTAGAAGAAATATTAGCTGCACTTATTTCATGTCAGAGAATATCCTTAAGGTTTTTATGGGTTATTATTTCATTCCTTCCGTGTTCATAGTGTGTGTCTGTAGTATTTATCTGTCTGTGGACACTGTTCCACACTCCTGTGAACTAACTACATGGAAAAAGATAGCAATAAATTTTCTGTACAGTAGGTGAGCAACTGACTTCTAGAACCACTGAGGTATTTGAGCATTCCACTTGAAAATAATGAGAAGTGCCTGAATACGTGGACCCGGATTGTGGAATGAATCTGTACAAGTAGTGCTACTGAGGCAGACAGCAATTTCATCTTTCTTCTGGCGTCTATTATGTGCTAGTGTGTCCTGCCCCTACAGAAGGGGCCCAAGGTGAAACTGTTCTTTGAAGAGCAATTACTGTTGAAAGACTGAATGTTGATGGCTGCTGACTGAAGGTTGTGTTTGTCAGTGCTTGCAGGTGAGCATGACTGACCATATCTTTATCTGAACAAATTAGTTTATGGTAGTGCCAGATATTACTATTTCCCAGCTCATAAATCAAAGAATAGCATATGTATTTTTACACAGTAAGCTTATTTTAAAAAAACCAACAACTTCTAACAGTCTAACTTCTATTTTCTGCTTAGAAGAAAATGCCATTCTTCATGATTTTGGCACTTGATGTAGGTCAGTAGTTAGCCCTGCAGGAGTACCAAATTGTAAACCTATGGGAAACACCTTAATTGCAAATTCAAGGGTGGGAAGCAGAGTAATAGTTCATTCTTTAAAAGAGACGACACTGGCATGGCCCTGTCTTCATGTTATTTTCAGTTCTAAACTTGAATGAAGTCTTTTCTGCTGCTTCTGTGTTCAGCAGCGATGGCGTTAGCGTCCAATATCTAAAGCAGTGACAGTAAATCTGCACTGAGGTACATGAACCGCAGAACTCTTTTTTCATTGAAGACAGGCGGAGAGGGGAGAGGACAGAGAAGTTGGTTTGGTTTTACTTCAAACAAGGATAACTTCAGTAGTTTATACCTGAACCTCTTAGTTCTAGCTTGCTCAGT
>VFFE01008755.1:30001-40789 GCA_008921705.1 Burhinus oedicnemus
CTCTATGGCCACGATCCATATGTTGTCACGAGTGATCGATTAAAGTCATTATGTTCAATCGGTAGGAGCTATGGAAACCAGGTGCACTAGGGAGTTGCCTTAGTGTTCTGGTCCATTGTTCTCCACCTTTTCTTTCTTTAATGTTAGACCATTCTGTGGTGTTCTGGTCATGGTGTTATTATGTGGCCCAGGTGGGGAGGGCATCACGCCAAGTATCGAGAGGCCTGAGAGCGGCAAGGGGGGTTGCACCACCACACCAACCCAAACCATTGTATGGTTCTATGATTCTATGACTTCTGCTGTGTGACAGAGTAGCATAGGCCCATATGCTTCCATGAATGATTCTTCCATTTTTTCCTCTTCCTAGGGATTCTGGAGTTCACATTCAGAAGTTGCAATTTTTATCAATAGAAAAAACAACTAAAAAGGTCTCCTAGCATTTTCTTAGTAATTTAGCTGCATTTCATGCCCAGGGTTTTATTATATCATAAATGTAATGTGGTAGCCTTCAGTATGAAACAATCTGTGTTCAGTTCAATCTGAAACAAAAAAAAAAAAAATCAATTACAAGGGATCACAGCTGCACCTGAAAATGTTCAGACACAATGCAGCTTCCCTCAGCTTCTGACTTGCTGAGGCTGGATGTGAACTGTGTAGCTGCCCAGTTTGGCTAGCTTCTGTGTAATTGAAGAGATGTGTGAACCAAGCATCTGAATTCCTCTTTGTGGATTCTTGTGCTTGCTTTACCAGTAAAATGCAGACAAATATGTCTCAATGGAAGTGTATTTTAAAAGGAACAACAAATGATTATAGTATGCCAGGAACAGGAGCTACCACTCTCAGAATTAACTCCATCAAAAAAAGGGAATCTGACCCTATCTGTTCCACTAATCTGAATATTAATATCAAGTGCTAGTGGTACATACGGAGATTGGTTCTCTCCCAGTTTTTTCCTGCTGCTGACATGAAAATCTTACATACGAAATTATTAAAGAAACCAATCATAAGGCTGACATTGCCCAGTTATTTAAAAGAGAGACTCTAAGGGGAAAATCATTGAATATAGTAGGGTGAAACAGATATAGTTCTATAAAAATAATTTCAAAATAAGTAAACACAAAGTAAAAAAGGTTAACACTTGTCTTTTTTTTCCAACCTTATCAGTTGGTCTAATAAAGACAAATTTACTCTTCCTATATTATACCTTGCTTGTCCATTTTTGCATCGATATATATCCATGCTTTCAAGGCCTCCTACAAGAATATAAAATTCTGTAAAACTTTTCCAGCAGAGAGGTGCCCAAAATCCACAAATGTGACTTACACTTAATATAATGCATAAAAATGTAATCTCTGACTGCTTGGATAACTAATAGGCAGTAGATGTGAATTATTGATTTTGTTTTGCTGGAGGACATAAATTCTGCTAACAGTTGTCACTATTGTTCATTTACTAAAATGCTAGTGCAGCAAAGTTTATTGGAGGACATCCTCACCTTTCTGTTGCTATGCATTGTACTTCAGAGCACATAAGGAAGTTACATACCTGTCTCATTTTCCTCTTTAATTCTGCCTACCTTTTATGTTTTTTCAGTCATGTTTAGAAGCTGCAAGCAACCCAGCGTCATTTGCTGTATTCCTGCAGTAGCTTTATATAATATGTGTTGGTCTGCCATAGGGGAGCTTCAAACAGTATGTTGCTGTGCTCTGTTTAATAGATGAGTTTCCATCCTTTACTAGCATGATCTACTAATAAACTAGATGGTAGGGAAGTGCTATATTCCTATGAAGCCTAGCATGAAGTAAATATCACAAAAAATGCAGCAGGTAATATATTGAAGGTAGTTTTTGGCATCTGTCATGAAGTACTGTTTACTTGGACATGCACATGAAATATATTTTTGCTTTGTTATCAGAAAATTTCTGAAAAAAGACAGTAATGAGAAGATTCATTTCAGTTTACTTTTTCCCCAATATATGTCCCAGAATATTAATGAAGCTTGCTAAAAGCAGTTCAGTAGAATAGAAAGCCGTCCAGAAATGATACAATGTGAGTTTGTGTACCAACCACTAATAAAAATTGTTCTAGTGAAGAAATATTAGAAGCATGTGTAAAATCAGTTTGAAATATGTAATTTTATCAGTAACTGAGCAGTTTATATCAGAAACAACAAACAAATCTGTTAATAGCTAAACATTCCCAGATAATTCTTAGCACAAAATGTTTAAATTGCGTTTACTGTGTTTTCTGCTGTAGGTTCTTATAGAATCACCCAGGTTGGAAGAGACCTTTAAGATCATCGAGTCCAACCATCAACCTAACACTGCCAAAACCACCACTAAACCATGTCCCTCAGCACCACGTCTACCCGTCTTCTAAATACCTCCAGGGATGGCAATTCCACCACTTCCCTGGGCAGCCTGTTCCAATGCTTGATAACCCTTTCGGTGAAGACATTTTTCCTAATATCCAATCTAAACCTCCCCTGGCACAACTTGAGGCCATTTCCTCTCGTCCTATCGCTTGTTACTTGGGAGAAGAGATTCTTCATCTACCTAGTCAGAAATACTGCTTTCTCGGATAGAAAAAATCGTACTGATCTTTAGAAAGAACAAAGCATGAACTGTTATGTTAATCAAAAGCATTTGATGAATTAAATCGAAATTTAATTGCAATCTGAATCTGCAATTAAATCTGAATCTGGGTTGAGGTGTATGTTATTTATAGTTCCTCATTTAATTTAGAGAGAACAGTTTATGTGCATTCAGACAAAATTATGTTCATCAAATTTATAGAATGGTACAAAAAATGCTTAAGGCAAGGGTAGTGGTTTTGACATCTTTGGAGGAAAACTAGTGATTGAATTACAATATTTTGATTTATATTTTGATTTCAGGTGTGATTCTGAGGCAGCATACCTGCACAGTAGCCAACTACTTGAAACTTGTAACAAAGTCACAGTTGAGTCTTCACAGAATTTATAGCTTCCAGTTCGAGCAAAGGGTATGGATTAGTTTCTGTTTTATTCATTAACTTGATAGGCTATATTTTCATGTGCACTGTCTATGGATTAGTGTCATTCTGGAGAGAATTAGGCAGGAGAATAGACTGGAAATTACTTATGACCCAATTGATTACTTCATTTTTTTTTTGTCCAAATATGTAAAAGCAAGACACTAAAGCAAAAACCCAAAATCCCTAAGAAAATGTATTATGCAAGATGTTCTCAACTTGAAGAATTACAATATTTTAAAATGAATTAATACATTAACATTCATATGAAGACATGCTACAGTTTTGTTTTATGCTCTCCTGTAGAGATCAGTATTATTCATTTCACTGCTCTACCATGTAGTATTTTATTCTGTAGGTCAGACATGAAAACACAAATTGCTTCTGGTGAAAGGTAGGTTGGACTAAATAAAGAGTTTTGATGTCTGAACAAAGGAAAAAGACATAATAATAATTTTCCTGGAATGTTGTAAGTACAGTTAAATCCATGTCTACTGGAAGGCAGCATTGTCTATGGAAATCTGGAAACTTTTGTTTTCAATTCTTAAGGCAAAGAGTGATGTCAGGGGACGTGTACAGTGAAAAGGTATGTCTATTGTGTGCATTATCCAGATTATTGTAAACATTTTCCTAAGGTTTTAAATTTTCAGGCATGTCTTTTCAGACTGTTGAATGCCTTTCATCACATATCCAGAATCCTGTCTCCTATTAGAGTTTGAAAGAGGTTCAGAGAGGACCCCCTTGCTTTCTAAACTCCTTCTCAGAGAGGAGTGTCGGTGCGGCTGGATCCAATCCTAGTCCCAGACTTAGCCAATGGTTTATGTCTAAAGGATTATATATGTGCAATGAATCTAAAATATAATCTTAGTGAAGCTTCAAAGTTTAGCATGCTTACCGAGGATCTGTTGCAGCAAGTAATCTCTCAACCTCGAGGAGTAACCTTGAGAGACATCCCTACTCAAGGGGAGATCCTGGTGTGCAGCCTGCTGCCATGCAGGAGAGTTCAAAGGGCTCTTGAGCTGCTCACTATTTATGGGGTGTCCTGGTTTGAGATAGAACAAAACCATCTGTCATTCATTTAGTAGCCAGCTCAGCCTAAACCATGACATGGGGGTAAGATGACTGACTTATAATCATATTTGCATATTGACCACAGTACCAGTACTGTGGTTAGGTGGGCGCACTGATCAAGTTAGCCCTTGGCTATTGTGTTTTTATCTGTCTCCCCTGAATCCACTTTGAGCCAGATGCAGCCATCACGACCAGACACACCCATTATGACCACCATGGGTGGTTATCGCTTGAGCAGGGTTACGGGAGATAAAGGCTACGTTGGGGGGGGAGCACACCATCACACAGGTGAAGAAAATTCTTAAAACTATAAAAGAAATTACTGCTTAACATTTTTCCAAATAGAATCCATTTAAATCTATAAATTTTTAAATAACCACGCTCAACCAGTTTAACCGAGACTCAAAACATAAGTGAACAAATGGATGGGGGGGGAATTAGAAAATAAAATGAATCTGAAAAAGTAATCTCAGGTGAAACTTGTGCAACTCAGCAAGTAATTACAATTATTTTGAAAACAAAATGATGATTTTTAGAAGTCTATTTTTTCTTACTGTTTTGAAAGGCCTGACTTTTCTACATTTAATTAAAAAAAGGTAAAACACCTGAAAGCAAGGAGTAGCATTTTATTTTAGTCAACAAATCATTTGGATCAGTCCAAAATGGTCTCTTCTCTGTTTCTCTAGTGAACTGAAGGAACAGTTATTCACTCACTTCCACAGATTTACTTTATGCCATGCTGGTTGTCATGGTTTAACCCCAGCCGGCAACTGAGCACCACACAGCTGCTCGCTTACTCTTCCCACAATGGGATGGGGGAGAGAATCAGAAGAGTAGAAGTGAGAAAACTCATGGGTTGAGATAAAGGCAGTTTAATAAGCAAAGCAAAAGCCACGTGTGCAAGCAAAGCAAAACAAGGAATTCATTCACTGCTTCCCATTGGCAGGCAGGTGTTCAGCCATCTCCAGGAAAGCAGGGCTCCATCACGCATAATGGTTACTTGGGAAGACAAATGCCATCTCTCCAAACGTCCCACCCTTCCCTCTTCTTCCCCCGGCTTTATATGCTGAGCATGACGTCACATGGTATGGAATATGATATGGGGATATGATATGGGTCAGTCTCACCTCTGTGCCTGGCAAGATCATGGAGTAGATCCTCCTGGAAACTCTGCTAAGGCACATGGAAAATAAGGAGGTGATTGGTGGCAGCCAACATGGCTTCACTAAGGGCAAATCATGCCTGACAAATTTGGTGGCCTTCTATGATAGGTTTACAGCCTTGGTGGATAAGGGAAGAGCAACTGACATCATCTACCTGGACTTGTGCAAAGCATTTGACACTGTCCCGCATGACATCCTGGTCTCTAAATTGGAGAGACATGGATTTGATGCATGGACCACTCAGTGGATAGGGAATTGGCTGGATGGTTGCTCTCAAAGAGTTGCAGTCAAGGGCTCAATGTCCAAGTAGAAATCAGTGACGAGTGGTGTTCCTCAGGGGTCGGTATTGGGATGGGTGCTGTTTAACATCTTTGTTGGCGACGTGGATGTTGGGACTGAGTGCACCCTCAGCAAGTTTTGCTGATGACACCAAGCTGTGTGGCGCAGTCAACAGGCTGGAGGGAAGGGATGCCATCCAGAGGGACCTGGACAGGCTTGAGAGGTGGGCCTGTGCGAGCCCCATGAAGTTCAACCAGGCCAAGTGCAAGGTCCTGCACATGGGTCAGGGCAATCCCAAGTACAAATACAGGCTGCGCAGAGAATGGATTGAGAGCAGCCCTGAGGAGAAGGACTTGGGGGTGCTGGTGGATGAGAAGATCAACATGAGCTGGCAATGTGCGCTCAGAGCCCAGAAAACCAACCGTATCCTGGGCTGCATCAAAAGAAGCATGGCCAGCAGGTCGAGGGAGGTGATTCTGTCCCTCTACTCCGCTCTCGTGAGACCCCACCTGGAGTACTGTGTCCAGCTCTGGGGCCCCCAACGTAAGAAAGACATGGACCTGTTGGAGCGAGCCCAGAGGAGGGCCACAAAGATGATCAGAGGGCTGAAGCACCTCTCCTATGAAGACAGGCTGAGACAGCTGGGGTTGTTCAGCCTGGAGAAGAGAAGGCTACGGGGAGACCTTATAGCAGCCTTCCAGTATCTGAAAGGGACCTACAGGAAAGCTGGAGTGGGACTCTTTATCAGGGACTGTAGTGATAGGACGAGGGGTAATGGTTTTAAACTGAAAGAGGGTAGATTTAGATTACATATTAGGAAGAAATTCTTTACTGTGAGGGTGGTGAGACAGTGGAACAGGTTGCCCAGAAAAGTTGTGGCTGCCCCATCCCTGTAAGCGTTCAAGGCCAGGTTGGATGGGGCTTTGAGCAACCTGGTCTAGTGGAAGGTGTCCCTGCCCATGGCAGGGGGGTTGGAACTAGATGATCTTTAAGGTCCCTTCCAACTCTAACCATTCTATGATTCTATGATTCTATGATATCCCTTTGGTCACTTGGGGTCAGCTGTCCCAGCTGTGTCCCCTCCCAGCTTCTTGTGCACCCCCAGCCTCCTTGCTGGTGGGGCAGTGCGAGAAGCAGAGAAAGCCTTGACTCTGTATAAGCACTGCTCAGTAATAACTGAAGCATCCCTGTATTATCAACACTCTTTTCGGCACAAATCCAAAACATCGCCCCATACTAGCTACTATGAAGAAAATTAACTCTATCCCAGCCTGAACCAGCACAAATACTGAATTGGGGGGGGCAGTGACATTATGAGCAGGGAACTGATAAGAAATGGGGGTTGGACTAGATGATCTCCGAAGGACCCTTCCAACCCCTACCATTCTGTGATTCTGTGGGACTGGAAAATGCTGAGATAAACAGATACAAACAAGATTTAGGATGCAGTTCCTTACAAGAGTGAGTCAACCAAGACAGAGATCATCTATGCCACATCCCTTAATCCCCACTTCCTTCCTGCTTCTCCACCTTCCCCTTCTTGCATTAGATACATTATCCTATCCCGTGCCTTGACACTGATGATACTTTCCTTAGCTGCCTTAATGTACGACGTTCAGTAGAAACCTACCCAGCTTTTTCTACTGAATTTGTCTTAAGCAACATTAGGAGATGGACTGCAGGTCAAGGGAGAGAAATCTGACAAGATTTAGTATGGAAGCAAGATGGATTTGACTAGAACAAAAAGACAAGTGATAAGGTCTGAAAAGGGTATGGGATTTGACTGACAATTAAGAATTTTTCTGATAATGGTAAAGTGAATGGTAAACTAAGAGGGTGAATTTACTTCCTTTATGTCTTTATCACTGTATACTTAGGGGCTATAAGTCAAAACATGGAGAAAATGAAAATGGGAGAACAAAAGATAATCCCATTCAATTTGTGGGTGACTGGGTAGGCAAGGGGAATGGGACTGAAATTAAGAAGATAACAGTGTATCTTTAGAACTGTTTCCCTCCAAAGGGTGGATGCAATATAGATTGCTTAGCAATTTTTAGAAGACCTGTGAGTGTGAATACATGACACATTCTTCATAACTTCCGGTTAGCACCTTTTAGCAGAATTAATTAGCAAAACTTCTATGTGTATACTACTCTCACAAAAATGTAGATTTTGCTCAATATTACCAACATTAATAATAATAATAAATAATACCTAGTTCTCATGTAGTGCTTCCCATCTGCAGATTTGAAAGTATTTCAGCAAAGATTTTGGTCTAACTAAAATAAAAAATTCAAATTTTGTTAAATAAAGATGATTTGCTTGAATTGCAGCAATTTAAATAAAATAATCAAAGAACTACCCAGATACAGAAGGGACTAGATATGCGGCATTTTTAGCACCTACGGCTATTGGAACCCAGAACTTAATGGACTTTTTTGAATGAATCTTGAGTTGTTTCCTCTGAGTAAAGACACCCCTACAGAATTTCAGTGTACTGAGGTACAGGCTTTTAAATAGGAGAAACTGAGTGGTTTAGTAGCTTTTAAACTATAACATTCGTGCATGTCTATAAGAAGCTTAGTGTATTCTTAAATAGAAACTAGAGTTATAATATAAATAAGTATAAAGCTTAGTATCCAATAGGACCCTAATAAATTTAGATATAATCTCTGAAGTCTTAATTTTATTTTTTTCTCATTTGTTCAGCAATTACATAAAGTTCTATTACTAGTGTTCTATTTGGATGACCAGTATCTAACATAATTCTTTTTACTTAGAAAGACAGAGTCATTGTTTATGTTTCTGGGATTTCTTCTCTATTTCTTACTCTCCCATGTGTGGATGAATGTATTATTCCCACTGGAATCTACCAGTGTTGGTTGGGTAAACTAGAGAGTAAATTTTCTGTTGTAAAATTATTTTAGTCAATGAGAATCTTTTTATGTCTTTCTATGAGTTATGGGCCAACTCCAACCATATATATCACTTGGGGCATATTTTGACCTAAGCTGCATGCATATGGGTCTCAATAACATAAATAGGAGCCAGATGCTTTCCTGTTAAAGATCGCTTTCCTGATCAGATCACTTTCAAACGCTCTATTAAACTTACCACATTCATAGACTTGGCTTTATCGCTGGGAGATGAGAAAGATTATCCTTTAGTAAACATCTGATAAGAACTAGAACTTCAAAAGTGGGTTTATAGATTCAGAAAAATACACTTTCTGTTCTTTTGTATGACTCCTTAAACTAAATAGCTTTTCATGAAAAACCCCTTCGCTCATTCTGTTCAGCAGTAAAATGCCAAAGTCAAAATGAAAAGGAGTGACTCCTTCTGCTAAAGCAGCTGGGCTTCATATGTCAAGTCTATTTTACCGTTTGCTGACCACCATAGAGCAAATTTAAAAGCTCTTTGAGAGCAATGAAACAGGCAGTATAGGAGAATTCTGGGGCAGGAATCATACTCAGAAGAGTTATGTTCGGATTCTGAATATTTCACAGAACTCCTGCGTATTTTTTGAGATATCATACAGCTCAACATTTTCAAAAGTGCCTACCATTTTTATAGGTCATTTGAGAGAGTTGTTTTTTTATTTTCAAAAGGACTGAGCATCTACAGTTACCACTCAAACAAAGCAATGTGATAGAGGCTCAGCATCATGTTCTCACTACAAATATTTCAAGTGAGTTTTCTGAAAAATGAGCAATTTGAAGCTATTTGGAACAGTTTTGTAAATACAGTCTTTCTGTGGTTTATTCTTTAACAAAATAAAATTGTAAAGTCTTCCTCACCTCAGCTCACAAATCTTTGAAAAGCACTTAGTTCTCCTCCAATGGGAAGTGCCACATAAATATGGATTACTCGAGATTATAAAGACAGAAATCTCTTCCACATAATGTAGACATATGAATTATTATCGAGTAATCCAAACACCAGCTGAGTTACCTCTAAGGTTTTCAGAGTGAAAGTAAGGAACACAGAACAGGAAAAGTGGCAACACTGTTAAAATATAAATATGCATATCTGCAGCCAGAGTGACAGTCTAACCTTTTCTCACAAATCTGTAGAACAGGATGACAAAGGGTGCAATTCTTGACATATGATATACAGATATGATATACGGATATGATGTTTAAAATTAAGCACTCGTAAAACAAATGGAACTTTCAATCTTAGCAGGTTGAATCACTGTATCCCTGTTTCAGGCTTTTTTCCTCATTTCTATTTACACACAATACATGTTAAACATATGGGAAAGAATCATAGATTGGTGTTTCTAATACAACTTAATTCAGCCCTAGATACCAACAAAAAATGACTGTGCACAAACTAGAGCTGTGCCAAGCCTCTGTCACATGACAGTATCAAATTTCTAAAGACGAATAACCAAGAATCTTGAAAACAGAAAGTTCAGTAAAGTTTCAGTACTCTGTTTGTCAGAGTTTATAAATAATGATGGTTTAATTCTTCTTGCTTTCAAAGTGGAGTAGCAGCAAGAATGATTATTAACTTTTTTTCAAGCCTAACACTGATTTTCCGATACCACAGTTTAAAGTGTCACCTTGCAGCTGCTCAACCCTTTATCAATGGAGAAAATGCTGTCGGTGTTACATAGACTAACCAAATCCTCTGTCAGTCTGTAATCTAAACAGGTTTTTCAAATTATTTCAATAGGTTCAATAGTTGTATGCTATAGCTTGAAAAAAGTGTTGCTGCTGTTGCTACCATGTTAGCATTTCAGCTCATAATAGTTTCTCTGTGCTAGATTTTATCTTACATGCTGTCTCAGTAATGTTATAGCACAATAGCTGCTGGTACCACTCAAATAAAGTATGAAATCAAGACCTTGCCCTCATCTGAATAGTGAAAACATTTACAGCACTATTCTTAAAAGCAGGGTTATTACCTTTGTGTCTTTGTCTACTCTGCCCTGGTGAGGCCACACCTGGAGTACTGTGTCCAGTTCTGGGCTCCCTGGTTCAAGAAGAACAGGGAACTGCTGGAGAGGGTACAGCAGAGGGCTACACAGATGATTAGGGGGCTGGAACATCTTTCTTATGAGGAAAGACTGAGGGACTTGGGTCTTTTTAGTCTGGAGAAGAGAAGGCTGAGGGGGGATCTCATCAATGCCTATAAATACTTAAAGGGAGGGTGCTGGGAGGATGGCACCAGTCTTTTTGCAGTGGTGCCCAGTGATAGGACAAGAGGTAATGGGCACAAACTTGACCATAGGAAGTTCCATCTGAACATGAGGAGG
>VFFE01008755.1:41931-55661 GCA_008921705.1 Burhinus oedicnemus
GGAGGAAGAGAACGCAGCCCGTCAGCTGGTCCGTCAGGTATTGAGGTTCTTCTCTCCCAATTTAACAGTCATTTTCTCCGTCCTTTTATCCCCAAAATTACAAGGTTTCCCTCCCCTAGGTGATGTATAGTATGATTTGGGTGGAGAGACGAGTGCTATAGTCATATATGTTTAGCATGATCTCGATAATCTTCATTAGCATATGCAGGGGTGTCAACTTTAATATGCATTTCACAGGTAACGGGGCAGAGGTCAGTCATCGGGCACGTTAGCCTTCCAAGAAACAAAGAACTACACAAGTTCCTGTTATCTTGTCTTCACTGACGAAAAGCAGGGCTGTCCTGCCTCCGCAGGGCCCCCTCCTTATCTGCATCCCGTGCTGGTCAGGCAAGTCTCCACTCCCTTGGCTTGCACAAGAGATAGCGAGGCCAGTCTTAATTGTCCTTTGAGCACAGAGACTTTACCTCATTATCCAAATTCCACACACCAGTACAGGTTAGGGGCTGACCTGCTGGAAAGCAGCTCTGTGGAAAGGGACCTGGGAGTCCTGGTGGACAACAGGATGACCATGAGCCAGCAATGTGCCCTTGTGGCCAAGAAGGCCAATGGCATCCTGGGGTGCATCAAGAGGAGTGTGGCAAGCAGGTCGAGGGAGGTTATCCTCCCTTTTACTCTGCCCTGGTGGGGTCACATCTGGAGTACTGTGTCCAGTTCTGGGCTCCCCGGTTCAAGAAGAACAGGGAACTGCTGGAGAGGGTACAGCAGAGGGCTACAAAGATGATTAGGGGGCTGGAACATCTTTCTTATGAGGAAAGACTGAGGGACTTGGGTCTTTTTAGTTTGGAGAAGAGAAGGCTGAGGGGGGATCTCATCAATGCCTATAAATACTTAAAGGGAGGGTGCTGGGAAGATGGCACCAGTCTTTTTGCAGTGGTGCCCAGTGATGGGCACAAACTTGAACATAGGAAGTTCCACCTGAACATGAGGAGGAACTTCTTTACTTTGAGGGTGGCAGAGCACTGGAACAGGCTGCCCAGAGAGGTGGTGGAGTCTCCGACTCTGGAGACGTTCAAAACCCGCCTGGATGCCATCCTGTGCAACCTGCTCTAGGTGTCCCTGCTGTGGCAAGGGGGTTGGACTAGATGATCTCCAGAGGTCCCTTCCAACCCCTGTGATTCTGTGAAAAGAAAGTCCAGCCTGGTTACTATCTGTTGAAGTAACCCTACAATTTGTGACATAGAAGCAAAGCAAGATAATGCTTATATGCGACAAATATTTATTGCAAATAGAATTGTTACCATTGATATCATTAAGAGGAAGAAAAAAATGCCAAGTTTGTTGTGTCAGTGATGGTGTTAGGGACTAGTTGGCTTAGCATTACTTCCACCCACAAAGCATTGTCTTGCAGTTTAGGCTTTGGCCTGAGACCCTGGTGATCTGGGATCATGTCTTGGCTTACTTACAGACTTGCTGTATGGCACTATAGTTAACTCACATAGACTGAGTGGCCTGTTTTCTGATTTGTTTGTGTTGCCACTTTTTCTCATTCCTCTCCTTCCTGTGTATATGATGCATTTATACTTTGTATGTATAGGACTATGTTTACATATGTTTCTGTGTGTTTGTATATAAGGTATATAACAATATGTGTGTGAGGTGCTGAATCACTTCCACAGTGGATTAGCATTTATTTTCCCCGAATAGATCTTGTTTTGTTATTTTTGTGTTCATACTTCTGTTTTGTCAGTGTCCCTGTTCTTTTATTTCCTTGCCTTCTTTGATATTTGGATTTCTCCCAAAATACAGTATCCCAGTTGGTTCTCTTCCTCTGTAGATTAGTAACCTTTGGTGAGGGGCACTGTGCTCCCCTCTTTACATGAGACTGGATGGGGCATTTAAGCTTCAAAATATTAGTTTTATAGTGCAGGAATTGCTTTCTGTTCTAGCTTTGGACACAAATAGCCACATTGCCATTGTTCAGTAAAAACACTAATAAAGATATGCATTAGAAAGTAATGGGATGTGTATATTGTACAGGAAAATGCAGAAATAATGAGATATTTGGTTTCTGATCAGTTATTGACACATTTTTCACAAATGTAGACATTCAAGTATGCATTTGTGCAAATAATGCACAAATCAAATATGCAGAACTTCTATTGTCTAGATATAGGGGTTGTTTTCATTATATGCAGTTTCATGTTAATATTAAACAGAAAGGAAGTACCAAATTAGCCAAAAACCCCTCAGAAATTAACTTAAAACTCTTCTGTTTAGTCCTCATGTTTTATATCCCTGTGTCGTGGTTTGGGCTAGCTAAAAGTAAAATTACTAAACAGAAAATCGGTTCTGTTTTACCTCAAACCAGGACACCCTGTTTTTCACTCTACAATTTAGTAAAAGACATTTCATTGCCATAGCAACCACAGAAACATATGATACCGTATGTATGAAACATCTTTTAAGAAAGTACACAGCACCATGTGAACTGAGCTGTCAACTCTTGGAGGCAGCAAATGCTTGCAATGAAAGCAATTCAAATACATCATACAAACAAATGATAAAAGTCTCACACTAGTGATGCAAGACAAACAAAGACTGAGGATCTGTGCTTTTGTAGGACCCTTCAGATATTTCCTCTTATTGCTTGCGGGCTGGAAGTTTTAGGCATTCTAGTCAGAAGATGGAACACTATGCTCCTTTTGCACTGGAAAATATTTTCCTAAACCCACCAGTAATCCAGGCAATGTGACTATATTCCTTTTAAAATACTTACCTTTCTAAAGCTTCCAATAGTCTTCTGTTTCCAATGTTATGCTCTTTAATTTATCTTTTATTTCTGATTTGGACAGCATTTAATATGTTATTGTAGATAAATTTGTATGTCTAAAGATGCATCTCAGCTTTATTGCAATGACTATGTAGATGAATGGAGCAAATATCTCAGAAGTCTCTTTAGAAAAAAGGTGGGCATGTGAGCCATGTGTTCGGGACCTTTCCAGATCTTTTTACTTAGGACTAATTTGTAATTCTCCCTTCTTTAATTATAGCTATTTTTCTGCCTTATTCTCAGTTGTGCAGCAAAAGTATGTTGCAAAAATGACACCACAAGGAGCAGATGCAATCAATCAACACCCTTCTGTGTAGTGCAGACTTTTTACTTCTAAGTTGTGTAGACAGACATAAACTCATGTTCCCATAGCAAGTTAGGTTTGACACATGGAATTACAATAGAAGCAACCACTAGCTGGACCTCTGATCATTCTTATGACAGTGTTATGAATTGATTTAAGCCTCCCAGATACATATTCTGCATTTTTACAGACCAGGATTTGAGAGTAGCGTAAGTTACACATCTAAGACAACATCAAATGTCTGAGCTGAATCAGATTAGCATATTGCAGTGTAGTTTCCATCTGCTAAACTGCACCTAATCACATCAGTCATTCTTTGTTCCTGAACAGGAAGGATCACCACATAAGAACATCAGAATGGCCATTCTGCGTCACACCAAAGGTATCCATCAAACTCTTGTCTCCAGAAGTGGTCATAAATGAAAGCCAGGAGAATGGAAAGAGCAGGCAAAGAGAAAGAGCAGCTCAGAGACTTGATGTGCCTGTTGTGGTGTTATGAGTACAGTTGAAGAGAAATATTAGTATATAAGAATTCTGTTGATGAAATGAAGTGTTTCTTTTCCTCAAAAATGTGCTTAGTGAATAAAATAAGACTTGTGGTCTAAAGGAATAGTGTGTGTATTCATTCACCAAAACAGGGGGAAAATTCTAAATAATAGAATATGAACTTCAATTGTACTTCTTCAATCTGTAAATGCATACTAGAACTATCTTTACAAGCACATTGAAATGAAGAAGAAAAGACAGTACAATCCCTCACAAAAACTCTGAACACTGCATTATGCAGATCACTGCATGATAAAAGTACCACTGGTCTAAATTGAAAAAAAAAAAATAGATTATATCATATCTAACCAGAATTTAAGTGTCACCACAAAAAACAAGTTGCCTAGATGTTACCTACAGAACAAATTTATGTTAGGCATACTTTATGAATATTCTTTAAATTACAAATTATACCTTTCCTATTTTAGTATCCTTGTAACTGCTGAAATGGCACAAAGTTTCTCTACTATTATTGCCAATCTGGAAAAGTTGTGTATGTCTGTATGTGCCTGTATCTGTGTGTGTGTTTCATAATTGTTATTAACAATTTTTCCTTCACATTTCTGTTAAAACTTTATAAAATTTTCATTGCTCAGAATGTTTCCCAACTTTAAGTGCCTTGGGCTGGAATTTCTTGTGGGAGTGTCAGCTTAGCTGTTTCCAAAATGACATGAGAAGAAGATATCTTTTCCTCACATCATATTAAAAAAACTCAAAAACATTTTGGGTCAGGAATGTGCCATTTATTGGAGCAGAATATCTGTAAGGATATTCAGTCTGAAAATATTGTGAGCTAAGGTTGCAGAGGGGATTTCCTAATTCCTCAGTGCTTGATTTTTGCAATGTTAATCAGGTTTTCATAGCTATTTCCTAAATACAGAACTACTGCATCTAACCCATTTGCTTCTTGTTTAGGCATTGTCTGTAAGTACTTAAAGCCCCTTGCCCTCAAGAACACAAGAATATGCACTCATGCAATAAACAGAGCTCTATCGTGCTCTTGTACCTATATGATTGCACTCATGTACCTGCACTTATATGTGCTCTTGCACTCATATATTGTGAGAGACTGAATTTTTACCATCTGCTGGTGACAGCAGAAAAAGTAGTAGTTTATATAATATTTGAAAACTCAAATTCTTCTGTAGCACCTGGTTGGATACCTGTTAACTAACCCTCCAAACTGTGGTAGCAGAGGAGATCTGAGAATCTCGATTTCTTATCAAGACAATAAATGAACAACAGTTAAAAAAAAAAAAATTCTTCTAAACAGTTTCCAAATCAGTTGCAGATTCTAGGATTGGCATTTTTAGGAGGAAAGATTTTAGCCTGAGCAGGCAAAACACAGTATGAGTTATTGTGTATTAATTCTCTTGCTGACTTTATAAATATGAAACATTTCTGACCATAGTATTTAGAAGCAGTAATGAATCTCAGTTTCTTTCCAAGAATTCTTTCTGTGCATCCAGTGTCATGGCTGTGTCTTTGTCAGTTTAGCTGTTTTGGAAACTAAAGTAATTCAGCGTTCATGGTTGCAAGAATGATGTCTCTCAGACCTGGATTTCTCTCTCGTTCCCTTGTGAAAAAAACCCCACAACCTACTAGAAATCCTACAAATCAATGGGATTTGCACACTGAAATACAAAAGGGGGCTTGGCCTTCAACCTTAAGACATGTTTTGTTTTACACAGGTCATGTACTTGACTAGGTGTTTTGTTGGAGTTATTTTAATGCCTTGTAAAACACCTTGAGAAGAGCTAAAGAAAAGCATGTTGTAAAAGCAGCCCATCTTGTACTGTAAAGTGCTTTGTATTTGCATGAAACCTGAGTGTTCAGTGTCTTTGGCCAGTGGATAAAAACTATACATTTTCCATTGTCACAGTCAGTCACATTCCAAGGTGAAATTTAAGCATGAGAATATTCATAGTTGAGCTGCTGTGAATTTTCCCCATTTTTCAGTTCTGTTTTAGTTGCACAAGCTTAATTGTGAAAGTGGATCTCGCAGAGTGATCAGGAAACCAGCACTCATTTTTTTTAAAGATGGTTCGAGAGAGCTTTCCAAGTATGTGTAAGAGAGATTATTAAAGATACCTAGCTGGCATTTTTGGTGGCTATTGTGTGGGGGAGAGGATCATGAAAGGAAGCTAGAAAGAAGAACATTACTAAGTTTTGGGTGATGTGTTGCCTTAAAAGGAAAGTGAAGAAGCATTAAATAAATATGAAGAATTTGGGAGCAATATTTGTATATGTATTACATTTCACTTGGGTTAAGGAACATGACAGTTCTGAGTTGGAGCTGAATATGAAGGTGTAAATGGCATATAGTATGATATTTTCATTACAGAAGTTAAAGCATAAACACAACTTCAGTTTGTCTTCCACAACACTCTTTTTTTAATGCCTGATGGGAACCATAGGAATGTGTCTAAGATTTGGGAATTATAATGCATGGGTACATAGAAAAATGGGTCCACCAGCTGATGGCAGTCATGTGCATGTATAGAGAAAAACATTCTCTTTCTCTTTACAGTAACTTTTATATTCTTGACTATTATCACATTCCTCAGTCTTCTTTTGGTTATGTTTTATTTAGGTCATGTTTTCTAGACATCTGAAAATCCTGTTGCTCTCTGTTAGAGTCTGCCCAGTGGGTCTAAGTCTTTCTTTGGGGCAGTGCCCCAAACTGGATACGCTATTCTGCCTACCTTGTAGTTTTATTAGTGCTAATCAGACTAGACAGATTACTTCACTTGTTTTGTTGTCTATTTTCTGTTTATATAACCTAGACTGAGCTTTGCTTCTTCTGTAACAGCAAGCCAATCCTGGGTCATGTTCAGCTTGTGATTTACGCCTAGTTCCTCCTTAGCCAGTTGTTCCATGTACAGTATTTATACAGTTGGTTGATTACTCCTGCTTACATATAATACTTTTATGCATGCCTGCTGAGCTTCATTCAAGTGATGGCGCCACTCAATACATCCTTTCATTTTGACAGCTAAACATAAATAAGTAGAATCATAGAATCATAGAATCATAGAATGTGTTGGGTTGGAAGGGACCTTTAAAGGTCATCTAGTCCAACCCCCTGCAGTAAGCAGGGACATCCTTAACTAGATCAGGTTGCTCAAAGCCTCACCAAGCCTGGCCTTGAATGTCTCCGGGGATGGGGCCTCTACCACCTCTCTGGGCAACCTGTTCCAGTGTTTCACCGCCCTCACAGTAAAGAATTTCTTCCTAATATCTAATCTAAATCTACCCTGCTCTAGTTTAAAACCATTACTCCTCGTCCTATCGCTACATGCCCTTGCAAACAGCCCCTCCCCAGCTTTCCTGTAGGCTCCCTTCAGGTACTGGAAGGCCGCTATAAGGTCTCCCCGGAGCCTTCTCTTCTCCAGGCTGAACAACCCCAACTCTCTCAGCCTGTCTTCATAGGAGAGGTGCTCCAGCCCTTGGATCATCTTCATGGCCCTCCTCTGGACCCGCTCCAACAGGTCCATGTCCTTCTTGTGCTGAGGGCTCTAGAGCTGGACGCAGTACTCCAGGTGGGGTCTCACGAGAGCAGAGTATAGGGGGACAATCACCTCTCTGGACCTGCTGGCCACGGTTCTTTTGATGCAGCCCAGGATACGGTTGGCCTTCTGGGCTGCAAGCACACATTGTTGGCTCATGTCCAGGTTTTCATCCACAAGTACTCCCAAGTCCTTTTCTGCAGGGCTGCTCTCTATCACGTCATCCCCCAGCCTGTATTGATAGCGAGGATATCTGGGTACACTCTGGGTATGATTTTCCAATAAATTATGCACCCACTCTATGTTAGTAAAGTCAAGAAAAAAATCTCCCTAACTTGTTCATGAGGATGTCATATGAGACAGTTGTCAGAAGCCTTACTAGTGTCTGGAAACATAGCATTATGTGTTGCATCCTCAGTTACAAGTCCTGTTACTTTACAGTAAAAGACTTGACATGATTTATTCTTGACAATGTATTTGCAAGTTGTTTATTTGTCAGTTGGAATTTTCCAATAACTGAAAATTTAATTCTTTCCATCTCCCTCCTCCCTCCTTAAAGTTGTTTATTGCATTTTCCCCATGTAGGGTTTTCTCTCAGTTTTCTTTCTCAGGTACTTAGAGGACTGCTTATGCCATGAGGCATTTTGCTAAGTAAATTTTGATAGTGGGTCAAACTGATATGAAAATTATTTTAAGCTGCTTTCATTTATAACATATTTTAAAATTGTCTAGCTGCTTCTTTCCTTGTTTTAAGCTCATCATATGTTTTCTCACTTAATTGTGTTAGCTTCCTGTTCACAAATGATCTCTTTAGTGAATTCTAATGCCCTGTAGCTTTTCATGTCTCCTATGGAGCAAAGCTCTATTATCCTCTCTCTTCTTATTGTTACTAATGTAATTATTACTTATATATGTCTTTCTTGTTACTCTTGGTCTTCCTTGCTAATTGCAGCTGTTTGTACATTGGCCTGAGTTTTGTGTCTTCTGAAAAATACTTCTCCCAAGCAGTCTAACCTAATTTCCACTTTGTCTGTGCTCTCTTCCTGTGTTTGGGGGTAATAACAAACTCATGTCTTAGCCATATTGGTCTCTTTCTATGTTTTCCATCCTTCCTCTGCATTGGGCCAGTTTGTACTTGTGCCTCAATACCATTTATTTGAGGAATTGCCAGATCTCTTTAACTCCTTTTCCCCATGAACTTGCCTCCTGTAAATTCTTAACTAACATTTCCCTGAGTTTACTGGAATCTACTTTCCTGAATTTAATTGGTTTTATTTTGCTTTCCTCTCTTTGGTTTCACTGCTCTTTACTGTTATTCTCATAACAGACTTCTGTGTGGTAAGTAGTGCTGATATTTCATAGAAGCAGTGGTAGGCTTCTGAATTTTTACAAGTGCACAAAATCACATCCAGCATCCAAGATTTGTCAAAGAACACTCCCAATTCTCTTACAGCACTGCACGGTCACTTTAGTTTTATTTGCTGAGACCGTGCCACGGGAAAGTATTTAATACATCTTTTTAGTGTCTTTTATTTCTGTTTACAATGTTACAGCCAGCACCATGTGACAAGCAAATGTGGATGACTGCAAACAATAGTTTGAGAACTACTGATTTAGAGTACAGCAGTTGCTCTGTTGGAGCAGGTCCTTGGTACATTCAAAACAAGGTGGAAAAAAACCCTTAATGACTTAGAATGCAATGCATTCATGTGAAGATTACTTGGGATAAAGTTCGAGAAAGAATTACGGGGAGAGCAGAAAATATTCTAAAGATTGACTCAGTCCTTAAAATTCAAGCACTTCATTTTCCAGTCTGATCCAAATTTTATAACCAAAAGAAAATTAACATTCCCTGTTGCAGAGTGGCTCTATGAGAACGGGCACGGGTCCACAGAACATTTGTACAAGCAATCTCCTTGTTAGGATAAGGGCCTGATTACAGTGAGCCAGGTGCTGACAAGGAATTTACGAAGGTCATGCTGGCCTGGGAATTTAGTGGAAAACAACTTTGAGAGAGTATGGACTGTGGAGATAAGGAAGAACCCTTGGCTTGAAACCGCAAGTAGGAGGAACATGTAAATGTAACCCTTAGAGCTCAGCTTATCAAGTCTTGACAAATATGCATAATTATAATGAAACACATAAAAGAGCTGTATTATTGTAATAAAGTGGAAGCTTGCTTTATCACTCATATTGAGTCGGCTGCTTGTCTTCCCTCGCCGTCGCAATTCCCATTTAGAAGGTTAACCTATTTTGTCTCAGCTCAAGTTAGAATTCCAGAAAAACCTGTAATTTTGCCTCTCCTGATTAACCAGTCCTTTCTCTCTTTTAATTCCATGTTCATCTTTCTTACCTCTAAAGAAAACATCTTATGTATTAGGTTAGAGAATTAACCTATTGCTTCAGTATGCAGTTGTTATGGTTTGAGAAAATCCACAACAATTTATTGTCGTTTAGACAATTATTCTATTACCCGATGACCCCTCCCCACCCAGGAAGGGGGAATCGGGAAGAAAACCAGGAAACCCAGGGGCTGAAATATAAACAGATTTAATAGAATAAGACTAAATAATTAACAGTAATAACACTAAAGAAGCAATAGTGATCCCGATACCAATCTAAAGATATATAAGGATTATACTCAGCCAACTATATCAGTAGGAAGCTGTGCACTCCCAGCAGTGGACAGTGAATGTTGGACACTGCGAGTGCCACGGCTTCAGGAGGAAGGGAAGGCCTCAGGGGTCCGGCACCGGGGCAAGGAGTTCTCTGGATCGCCGCCATCAAGGGAGAGCCTTCCTCCTCAGCAAACTTTCTAATTTATATTGAATGTGACGTTCATGGTATGAAATAATCCTGTTGGCCAGCTTGGGTCAAGTGCCCGGGTCTCGCTCCTCCTCATCCCTGCACCTGGCTAGCCTGAAAACACTGAGACCTTGACACCCACACACCATAGCTGGCTATAAAGTAAATATTTTCACAAATTCAGACACCAGAGTCCTCCAAAAGTACAATTTTCCCAAGCATTAGAAAAGAAATTAGTCCTGTGTTGCTCAAACCAGGACAGCAGTGTTTTTCAATACTGAAGTATTATGTAAAAGATGATGCACATAAAACAGTGATCATTTAAGAGAAATCCTTGAATATACGTATGCATGTTACCAGTGTTTCATAAGTATTTGGTTTTTTCTTAGAGATTTTTTTTAGTCCTCTAACTCCTTTGCAATGACAGCCTTTTCTCAAAACCCCTTTCATTATTTTGTATGCTGTAAGAAAGTCTTATCAAATTTCTTTCCAGTGTACTGTAAATTTCCACTGCTTTCATGCAAAACCTCAACTGTTTCTGCAGTAGAATCAAGTGTTTTACAGGCATGTTGGTGAGGTTCGTGCTGATTTCTATAAGACGTGGAATTAATTCTGTAGCAGCAACTCTTCAGCTTGGTCCTTAACATTTCGGGGGGGGCAGAAATAACAAGTGATTAATTAAGAGGATTAAGAGGATTACATTAGTTAATGTATGCAAAGTGCTTGAAGATGAAAAAGAACCATAAGAGTAATAGGCAAATGTAGTGTTACTGAAAGTTAAAAGTCAGTAAAAAATATATAAAGCACCATATAAACATATGAAGTTGGTATTCGGCAAGCTGGGATCCAGAATGATCCAACACAGGGTAGTCTTGTAACCTTCATGCTGCTGCTGCATGGATGTATGGTACTATCAAGCCTTTCAGAACTACTGATGAAAAAATCCTGCAAAAGATTTACAGTTATAGAAAGAACAGGATCTATATTAATAGTTTAATCTATTTTATCTACTTAGGGTACATTAGGATGGAAAAGCCCATATTTTGTAAAATATTGCATTTTATTTAAAGGGGAGGTTGTGATTTTGGTTTGGTGAGCAGTCTGTGTGTACACTCGCAAAAATCAAGGTCTGTGGTTCAGATCTTTCCTTAGAAAGGATCCCAATATGCCTCCACATATGAGGCACCAAGTCCTCAGGCTCTGTGTGGGCTGAATAACTCCACATCCAGTATACATATGCCTTTGCTCTTCTTGCGTTTAACAATTCTGCAATAACAGTCCCACAATGCCTTATGCCAACCTCTTGGCCAGAGTTTTCATCTCTGCTGGCTGAGGTGTGGCTGAGCAGAAGCTCCCCTTGGAAGCCTTGAATAAAAAGTGCATTTTTGTCAGTCCAAGTGTTTAAAGAGGAGCAAATGCTACAAATGCTACAATGTTGGTAGATCAAGTAGTTGTGAAGAAAGGGCAGTGACTATGCAGGCCACACTTCCTGGGAAATTCAGTGAAAGAAATATTTACAGTCAGTTATTGAAGGACTTTCAGGCACCAGGTAGAAGGGTGGGATGAGAGGCAGTGCCACATCCCTGCCAGAGATACTGAAGTGACTCTGTGGAACAAGAAATATTTCAGTGAGTGCTGGACCTAGTGAAGCCTGGTTTCCTGTATGATGAGTAACTGTTTAACTGAATTATGCTGAGGTCATGCTTTCAGCTCAGCCCTTATCAGACATCAGAAAATGAGAGAAAAATACTTGGAATGTCTGTGCTGTGGGAAAATGTTCAATTGAAATTTGTGTTATGTGAGATATCAGAGAGCCTAGACAGAGGAGAATCCTTGGCTCACAAAGACTTGTGTAAAGAGAGCGTGATCTCTTGTGAGCCTTGTTTCCTCCAGAAATCAGGCCAAAAAATCTGGAGCAGCTGTTGAGACAGGCTCCTTCTGTTCAAGGAAGGACGTTCTTTCAAGGGGGGCAAACACTGCACAGTTGCAACTGTGCAAGATACCATGTTCCTGAGCTCCATAGAGAAGAGGTGAAATAAAAGGAAAAGAACCTCCTAACCAGGAAGGGGCAAGGTCTAGGTAGATTTCATTCAGACTTTAAGTTATTAAAAATACAGTTCACGGGTTAGTTCCAGGAAACGAACTAAAGTGAGGACAGCTCTGGTAGATGCCATTTTTTCTCCTCATGCAGCATATTCCTTTTGTCCTTTGGCCTCCTGGCCAAACCAGGTTTGAAAATAACTCCCTTGATTGCTCATGCATACACAACAAATAATACAGGGCTGAAAGTGCTGTTTATTTTGCAGACACTCACTCCTTTTGCAGCTCAGAGATTTGAGTCTTCTGCCACATAATCCCCAATTCCTCTCAATGGAATTGCTGTCTACTCAGTTGGTAACCAGTGGGGATACAAAGCAAAAGTGCTATCTCTGTAGTTTTCTGCTGCCCTACCACAGATTGGGATAGCACATTTGAGTTGTTTGAGGATATTTTTCTTTTCTTATTTTTTCCTGTAAAGGACCAAATGTGGTCCAGCTGCCAGCACCCTGGGTGAAAGTACTATGTCCACACTCATTGGATGTGCATGGTGAGGCAGGTAAAGAAAATGGAGGTGATGTCCTGCTTTTCCCCAGGCCTAGGGCAGGATTTACTATCTCTGGCTGTTGGTCACCTTCAGCAGCAAGTCAAAGTAGCTTCTAATGGCAAAATTTTTAGAACAGACATAGCATGTACTTAAATTGGACACAAAACAATTGCGAATGTGAACCCGAGAAGACAGAGAGAAGTTCCTGAACACAAAACTTGCCAGGGTAATGGATTGGCCAATTTCTATCTGAAGAATCTACCTATTGCTGGTTTTAGTATCTTCAAGAAAACAGAACCTCAACTGCATTTTTCTGTAAATAGATCAGGAGACTGCCTGACTCAGATTCCCCATTCCTGATCCTAATGGAAACAACCCAGCAGGGCCCTGAATTTCAGCCCAGTAGTGTGACAATACGTAGTGGTGTGAAGATGATAGGCTCTGCCAAAAAAGCAGATAGTGTAATGAACATCCAAATTTGAATACTGAAATTATTCAGCCATACTGGATTGCCTGTTTCCCTTTATTTGTAATTCTTTTTTTTTTTAAGCTTTAAAGCTTTAGATTAATTCAGGTTCACAGAGTAACGGTCTCATCCTGGAGGAAAAGATACAGACAGACTCTACCATACCAAGACTGGAGAGGTGTCTGCCTGATTCGTCACAGAGTTGCAATCCGATCTATAACCTCAACTAAATGCACTTACCCAGTAGAGAACTTTAGCAAGACACAGAGGCGTGGGCGTTGCCAGAGCAACGGAGACCAGCCCCTGCCTATAAAAAAGGCACGCTAGGGAGCGCGAGCGACTAGGATGGGTGTTTCTTCGAAGGAGGAGCATTCCACTGGTTTGAGCACCGTTCTGTGACCATCTGCATGGGTCAAGGGCACTCGTCTGAGAGCAAAGGCTGCAGCTCGGGCTCGGGGCTCTGCACCATCTACTCCAGCGGTGGCCGATGCCTCCACCCAGACATAACTACAGAAGGGAGAGGCTGCAGTGCAGACCTCAGACTGCAGAAGGTGCCTGGACCTTTCTCCCGGGGCAGGGATAGGCGACACAACTGCCTGCAAAAGGTGTGCCCAGGTGGAGGAACTCGTGCAGCAGGTGGCTGAGCTGCAGGAGGCAGTGAGGAGGCTGAGAAGGAGACAGACAGC
>VFFE01008755.1:80080-96280 GCA_008921705.1 Burhinus oedicnemus
ATTTGTTGACTTTGGCATCCATTTTTATTGCCCACATTATAAACCAAGAACACCAACTAAGGTATTCTGAGATTCTGACAGAGTCACCCAGAGATTGATTACTTTAGCACATTTGGGGATTTGCAATGTTATAACAATGGTTCATCACCTTCATGTCCCTCTACTATATTGTTTCAGTAAACACTTCTAAACATGCAAATATGTACAAATCATATGACAAAAAAACCCCACCTTTCTTTCAAGACCAATCCATTCTTCCTTCATGAGAACCTGTTTAAATCTCATACTGCAAGTACTTGCCCAGAGGGAACCCTGCAGCTGTGCAGCAAAATCAAGTTCCAGAGATTAACAAAGAAGCCCAGTTATTGCTATTAAATACATTAATAATCATAAGCTTAGGGAAGGAGAAAAATCATGTAACAAATTAATACAATTCAAAACCTGCAATGAAATATTTGTCTCAGATTAAAACATTTGTAACCAGAACACTTAAACTCAGATTTATAGCATCTGCTCTAGGTTGTACCAGCAACTAGGCAGTTTCCAGAAACCTAGGCAAAAAAAGAAGTCCACCTGAAATGTGACAACACAGTTGAGACAAAAACTCCCCTTAAACACTACTAGTCAAGACCAACCCTTAATCATAAGGCATAATCACAAGGCAAGACCTTTCTCCCAGTCTTTCCTCCCCATGCAGAGACTCATGGCCATTTATATCACCAAGCCTGAGACAAAGGGAACAGACACCCAGAAGATCAGACAATTAATTCTCATTTTTCAAGGACCTATCCCTTCTCACAACCCTGCAGGCACTACTTCACTTCGCACTCCTGTTTTTTTGGACAGGAAAAAGCCAGCCACCAATACCATATTCTATTTATAGCAGCAGAGACAATTGGGAGGTCACTAGGACACTAAGGAAGCAAGGATTGTAGCAATAATTGATTGTTTATCAGTCAGAACCACTAGAACTGGAGACCTGAACTCAGGCTTCCTGGCCCCCAACAGCAAGGGTCCTAAAGTCTCCTTTATCCCCTCGTGGTTTTTTCTAAAACACACTGAAGCCACAGCCTCAGCAGACAGTCCTCCAACACCCACCACAGTCTGGGGGACTTGCACCCACAGACAGCATCACACACTCCTGGGCCCCCAGCACACAGGACGGATTCAGATATTAAAAAAAAAGTTACCTGCTTATAAGATATTGCATTCTGCATAACTACCCCTGAAATCAAAGGGGACAGGCGCGAGGCAACCTTTAGTAGCCATTGGCAGAGGCCCCTCCCTCCCACGAGGCCCCGAGGGTCACCTGACAGAGGCAGAACCTTCCAGAAGCAGAACCCACTTGCTGCCCCCCACGGGCTGGCACTGAGGGGCTGCTCCCCTGGAGGGCTGCCAGCCCGCCTTGGCCCTCCCTGCCTGCATCCTGTAGTATGGTATAAAGTGACCTGGTTCCCAGAGAGGCACTGCCACACAGCCACTGCCCCAAGAAGAGAGGGGGCACTGGGCTGCAGAACCCCCATAGAGCCTTCATTACCTCAGCTGAGCAAGGCTGCACAGGTGAGTTCTCAGAGCTCATCACAGGGAACAGAGTCCCCACAGCCATGCCCAGGCTCTCTGCTAGGGGCAGGGGGAGGAAAGGCTTCAGAAACCCCCCTCTCAGCCCTTTGTCCCCCCCACACCATGCCCCACAGCTAGATTTTTCCTCAGGCAGTGATACTGGCTCACACACAGGTCAGGGGAGCCAACCATTGCAGTCCTGCAACCCTCTGCTTCAGCATCTCTGGCAGGCCATGTTCATGCCAGGCTTGGCCTCTCACTGCAAGACAGACATTGAGATTCTGGAGCATGTCCAGAAGGGCAGTGAAGCTGGTGAACAGTCTAGAGAGCAAATCTTATGAGGAGCAGCTGAGGGAACTGGGGTTGTTTAGTCTGGAGAAAAGAAGGCTGAGGGGAGACCTTATCACTCTCTGCAACTACCTGAAAGGAGGTTCTAGTGAGGGGGGCATCCATCTCTTCTCCCAAGTAACAAGCAATAGGACAAGAGGAAACAGCCTCAAGTTGCACTGGGGGAGTTTAGATCGGATATTAGGAAAAGTTTCTTCACAGAAAGGGTCAAACGTTGGCACAGGCTGCCAGGGAAGTGGTGGAATCTCCATCCCTGGAGGTATTTAACAGACAGGTAGACATGGTGCTTAGGGCCATGGTTTAGTGGTGGTTTCGGCAGTGTTAGGTTGATGGTTGGACTATTTTAAAGGTCCCTTCCAACCTAGGTGATTCTATTCTAACCCTTGTCTTGCCATCTTACAGCAAACTATACTGACTGATCATATGGGGAGCATTTTGTGGAAGTTTTCCAGCAGATGCAACTGCTAATGCCTTTACTCAGACATACTAATGGTATTTTTCAGGAGCTACCAGTAGTTACATTTCTTTTGTTTGAATTCCCCATTGCACTATATCAATATTTACCAAATGAAGAAACTTCTCAGTCTTGGGTGGGGGGAGGGAGGGAGAGTTGTTTGGTCTTTGGTGGAGTTTTTGCTGCCTCTCCAGATGCTAAACTAACTTCAAGTGAGCACCAACCTAGCCTACCCAAGATACAAGTGAGGTAAAAGGCTTGCTTTATTCAGATTTCCCTCCAAGCCCACAGTTCCATAAGTGCCTTTCCACAGCCCTCAGAGTACCCAGTGTTTCAGAGCACCTGCAGAGGAGACTGATAGCCTTGCAAGATTAGCAAACACAAGTATTCATATAGACCTGCTTCTTATTTAAGAGCTGCTATTGCCACTGTAAAGGGTCCACAGAGGAATCATTTTTAGGGAAAGGTTACTGTAAGCCAGATGTAAGTTAAGTGACTTGCTGTGTGCCACCTGGGGAGCCTTGTCAGAGCCAGAAATAGAGTTCAGCTGAATTCCTAATGTCTTCCTTTAACTGCTTGATCATGTTGCTATGAGCTTTTAACTTCTTGCAATTCATCCAAGTAGTAAGAGAGCTGTGTCCAGCCAGGGACTAGAGCAGAGCCAATGTGCCACCATTCCTTTTTCTCTCCCTTTGGAAGAAGGGTAGGGAAAAGTTCCTGCTTAAAAAAAAAGTTCCTTCTCTGCCTTACTTCCATTGACACAGAGAATTAAGAATAAACCAGAGAACAGAAGGCTGGATGAACAGAGGTGGTTCTAGCATGGAACCCAAACCCTCACCAAGCACCTGCCAATTAACAAGGGTTTCAAGGTGCAGGCAATATATTGTCTCATGCATCTGGTACACAAATGAACTCAGCTAGAACAACATGCAGCATATATGCATTTTATCCTAGTAAGAGACTACCCTGTCATACCTTTTGTGTCACTCCATGTGGTGACAGTATGGGCTTTCTAATTATTCCAGTAGACTCAAATCAACAGTAAAATACACCCTGCTTCCATTAGACAAGGGCAATTTCTTCCTTCACAGCTAGGTGGAGATTCAGAATGCCGCTGTGTGAAGCAACAACCAGTCCCATTGGTGTTTCTCTGTAGTATCAGTTAAGTTTAGGCAAGCTGAGACACAGGGTGACGTGTTCCTTTCTGACCCTCATTTCCTTATGGCTTGGCTTTTCCTTTCTTGTCTGGTAAGGGGCTCTTGCTGGAGTAGTATTTTACTACAGATCCTTGAGGCCTCAGTTGTAAATCTCTCAGGAACATGGTTTGTAAAACTGCCTTCGATTACAAGGAGAACACAGTGAATGAGAATTGTTGAATAAGCTTTCCCACCTCTCAGTTCTACTTTGTGTAGTCTTACACACACACGCTGCTTGGGCAGAAAATTTTATACCTATTGTCAAATGAGTGAACCTATTGCTGCTGTTGCAAACAAACATCCCTCTGAGACATACTATGGGGAGGGAAAAAATAAAAAAGTCACTGTTCTTTGACTGAACTTTTAAACTTATTCACTGAAAAAAAAAAGAGAGACAGACATGCTAGCTTTAGTTCTATGGAAAGCCAAAAAGGTCTAGTCATTTCTTAACAGAATACACCAGGAACAAATA
The DNA here is from genome assembly GCA_008921705.1 of Burhinus oedicnemus. Classification (NCBI taxonomy): domain Eukaryota; kingdom Metazoa; phylum Chordata; class Aves; order Charadriiformes; family Burhinidae; genus Burhinus; species Burhinus oedicnemus. The sequence continues at coordinate 84,111 of VFFE01008755.1, forward strand.
ATCCAGTGTAACAACAAATTTACCTCTAAGGGTAAAGATTATTTCAACAACAGCCAGAGAAAAGTTGATATGAAATCCAAGTATTCTACTAACCAGATAAGAGACAAGTCCTTACATGCAAGAATTGATAGAGGGAAACCTCTTGCCTGTCTACAAGAGCTGGAGAAGTCTGGCAGTCATACAGTTCCCTCCAATCACTCCAGGATGATGTGCAGAATTTTAATTTTAAGCTTTGCAATAAAAGACAGTTACATGCAAATTCATTATGTAGATCCACATTATCTGAACACCTCTGATTCAAGGCTTAGATTATTTACTCATTGTTCACCAAATACAAAGCATTAATATTTTGTAGTTTCCTGGGGTAACATTCTAGCCTGTTAAACAGCAGAGTAAGCTATTCATAGCAATCACTCTTTGCAGGATCTATCAGCAAACAGCCTAGGGGAAGAAAAAAGATGTGGTGGCATTTGCCGATATTTCCCTTCAGTGCAACAAATTCATTCGGCAAAACCAAAACCCAAACCAAGAAAGCCATACAAGATATGCTAGCAAATTTTTATTTACCCCCTACTTCAATTGTCTGTGTACACTTGGGTCACATTGATCTTTTACCAAGACCATTTTCTAAGGTGAAATTTTCTAAAGAACACAAGCATGGGCTGTCTGTAGAGATAGAGAGTAAAGACAGAGTCCCTGTCCCAAGACATCTTGCTGTGATTTGCTTTTTTAGCATGTCCTTCCTTCAGGATTTGTGCTTTGAGAGATACAGAACAGCTGCTTGGCTGACAACAATAAGCATAAAAATGTGTCTCCTAGAACTGAAAAGTAGATGTCTTCAGCCAGTCTCCAGTATGTAGAAGGAAGACTAGTTGGAGATTGTGAGCCTTGGGGGTTCAGAACATGTGGCAGGCAAGGCCAGCAGCACATTACTTAATTTGACTACTGGGAGGTTGTGGCAGTAGCAGGTCTACAGACTGGAACGATCAAAATTATTTCCAGTACTGTAGCAAATTATAGACCTTCCTATGAAGATTTCATGCCAAACCACTTTTTCATAGCTACAGGGTTTGTATGAAATATAGAAGGATGAATTCTTTTTGCTGGTATTATCCAGGCTCGCGTTCCTGCTGCAGTCTTTCCCTACTAGGCTTTATTACACAGTTATATCCCAGTGCATTCCCAGAGGCTAAATTTCCCATTTTATGTAAGGCAGTGGCAGATGCATTCCCCAATCTCAGTGGGGGAAGAACCACTGTCACATCATGTGAAGTGAGAACATGCATTACCTTGACAGTTTTCTGTCATAGGCTTCAGCCCTTTTAGCCTCCTTTAATAAATCTATGCCTGATCTAAGTTTATTTACATAGACTGGGAGAAAGCATGAGCTTTGCTACATAAACCACAACATTGCACTGTACAAAACTGGAAGGCAAGAGAGAGGCATCACATACAAAAGTGTGTTGGGGGAAAGAGCTGTCCTTAACATACCAAGATCTTAACATAAAAGCTAAAACTGAGCTAGAGACCTCCACCAGGACATAGACTTACCACACAGGAGGTAGTTTGTGTTATTTCCCAGGGAGACACACAGAATTTCCCATCCTCAACTATCAGGTAGCATAGCCACACTGCATTCAGAAGCTGCCACTCAGTGGCGGCTGTCACTGGGCTTAAGCTTCAGGATGCTTTTATGAAGTATTTTGGGATTGCATTTGGGTGACAAGGTCAGTGTAAATTCAAGTTCATCATCACTTCACCTACAAATCCCTCCTCTGTTTTCAGATCACCCGGCCATGTCAGGCCTCACTCACTATGACCTCAACTTTGGTCAAGAAAAACTTCTCTGTAAAGGATGTATCTTCACTTAAACCTCACTCCACATCTAAGGTGTGCTCTAATTCAGCTCAATTGTGCTCAAGTCTATGGTTTTGCAGCCTGAAGAGTGGTTCCTCATGTGTCCTGGGCTGCAGAAATTTTTGTAGTTTTGATGCTAACCTTACAAACCATCTAATTTCAGAGCAAGCCTTTGAATTCCTTATTTCCATCAAGCATATATGCTGCCCTCCACATTCAATAAACATTTTCAAAGTGCAGCTTGAATTGCTAACCACTTGAAAGGCAGACCGGTTGCTACTGAGACCACTGATTACTACTGCTCTCTAGGGATGCCAGCAGGACACCACTGACAACCGGGAAGTCAGATTTCAGGACCGAATACCAGAAGCTAGCAGAACAGAAAAGGGAGTATTAAAGAACAGAGGCAGCATACCACTTAACGCAAGAGCACGATGCTATAAATACAAACTTGCACCATTGTGCAGGCATGCATGCATTCCTGCATGAAATATGTGCTTATCTTAACTCAGACTACCTAGACTATCTTCATAAATGAATACCACAGCTCAACTGAAATATGTCAAAGCCCTTGACAAGTTTTGGCTTTACTTGACAAAGCTCTGTCTTTTGTGCCACTGCTTTCATCCATACAGGAAAAGAAACCAGCACCATAAGCATAGTCCCTTCAGTAAGGAGTATTACAGCACACCTTTGTTTTTAAGTAGGCTGAGCACCCTTTCCCCACAGGTCCTCAGGGAAGATTTAAAAGCTCTCATGGGAAGCATAATTTTACTCCCTTGTAAAGGAGCAGAAACTTTCCCTTTTGAGAAAAAAGCATTGTCCTCAAAAAGAGGAACTCCAGCATTTTTTCCCTAGCCTTCTGTGTCTTTCAGCCTAGAGAAGCTGCTCAGATGTCAGTCACAAAATTCCAGTGAGCAGGATGTGGTAGGGCCTAGCCTCTTTGCAGCATGCCAGCAATTGCTAGAGTTATTTTAAGCTTTCTGTAATTGACTTAATTTGCATGCAGTATACTCTATAGGGCAGGAACTATATTTTGTTCGATGTTTATACAACACCTAGAAAAAACAGACTCCTTGTCCATGCTTAAGGCTCCTACATGCTAAGTCGTAAAAGGAGTAGATTTATGTACCCGACTGTTGAACTACCTCTGACCTGGGGGATTAATACACTACCTCAGGAGAGTTAGAAGTGAGGTCTTTCAAGATATTCTGAGTGACAAGAGTCAATCAGACACCATTTTCAACCATTTACTCTTAGACCTTTCTTGGGGTCAAATGGAAAATTGTAATGATAGCACCCATCAGATAGGGCATCTATTCACCTGTTTCAGTGATGCAAAGCATTTTGCCAGCTGCCACTTTTATGACGCTGACATTCTGTCACTTACAATGGTGAGGGAAGTAGATTAGCAAACTCAAACAACGCTATTTCATACAAAACCCCTGCCAATGCTTCTTTAAGTGTCACACACTTCTTCCCCTAACACCCTGTACCATTAGCATACTCTCTACAACATCCCTCATTTTAGACATCCCCACTCTAAGTTCTCAACTGTGCTTCTGTCATATGGGAGAATCAACAGTCCTTATATGCCCTCTTAGGCCTTATTATGTAGTCTCGAGCACAAAAACCATGCCACTTGAATCCTCCTCATGTTAGGCAATTCAGAAGACATATTTGCATACATTCACTTGCATGAAATCTTTTCCATAATAAAATGTCCCTTCCCCACCAGCAACACACAACACATCCAGACTAGCTCTTAATTAGCATTGCCTAATAAGCACCTTCCAGCTTGAATTTGCTTTTCTCTTATGGTAAATAGCAGCCTTCCCAGCCAGCCTTACACAAAAGACTTTTACCCCAAAAGCAAATTATTGCATTAAATCTTGTTAATTGCACAAGTCCTGGCTCCTCATTTTGCCTTTAGGCAATTTTGTTAGCATCCGGTAACAGATAAAAGCATACACAGGTATTTGCAAAGAACATTGCTATGACATTGCTGTGACATCTGTGAACAGCTGAAGCAGCCATCTGTTTTCTGTAAAATCTGTTTTCCTATATTCCTGTTAATGCCCACCAAAATATGCATCTATATGAAATAGCCATTCTATGAGTAGGCATACCTGCAGACCATCCTGGTTTTGCCAGTCTACATGACCCAGTAATTTGCTTCAGAGTGCAAACCCTGACATTTGGCACCAAAATAACATTTGTTTCCTGGAGCATTTATCACACAATGAAGAGCACATTTTACATATACATATATATATATATCACTCCTAACAAGTTTTAAGCAGCAGTGGAAAGCAGCCACCAGTGCAGGTCACTGAAACACTGTAGAACTGCAAGAGCGATCAGGCAATATTTCGTTTTGATAGAATAACTAAGATGACAAGATACTATCTCTTCTTTGAAATAAAGCCAAAAATAACTTCAGACAGAAGTACCACATGCTAATAAATATCAATAAGCATATGCTATTAGGACATCAGTCTTTCACACCACAAATGCATCTCATGTAGTACATTTTCTGAAGTAACATGGAAGAAATCCAGCATAAATGATCTCTCCTCAGACTTTATAGGTTTTATTTAAAACTCTTTATTCAAATGCTAACCTAGGCTAACCTTGCTAACTTCCATTGCTAGATAAAAATCATGACCTAGAAAAAAAATTACTGTGGAAAGCAGCAAAAGAGCATGTTTGCAATTGAAGTACAAGGAAAAAAGATAAAAGCACTAGGGAAAGGCATTAAGTTTCTTTGGAGGCCTGGGGAGAAACATACTTAAGCTTTAATGTGGTATGACATGAGTAGACTTAATAAACTGTTGTTAGATCATGAGCCAAACTACTGCATCCTCTTCCCTAAATTCCTAGCAGGGATGAAGCACTAGGCTCTGGTCAAAACTGCTTCAGTTTTTTCAAACTTAAGTGCAGTGAGTTTACCAGGGCAATTTCTTTTATCTCTGCTTGTCCTGTGTAGCGATTTCTTCATCTTCCAAATCCGCTCATGCAAAGAAATAAGCTTCTACTATTGCTCTGTCCTCCTTACCCCACTAACCCTTGCCTTGCAACTGTTTCCAAACTTCTTGCTTACCAGGGTGTGTTTAGCAGATGCAGCAGTAACAGAAAATGGAAAGGCTCAGCAAGGGCTCCATCTACTGGGACACGGGGCAGGCCTCAGGCTCTAGTGGCTCTGCATCCCAATACAAGGACAAAGAGCTAGCATGCAGTTTTGGTGCCTCTGAAAGTTACAGCATTGGTGCATACATTCAGTATGTTCACACAGCTGTAAATCCGAGAGGCAGACACCCAGATTAGACAAAAAACTAGATATCCTGTACTTAGGCTCTGAGCTCTACTAGAACTCATCTTTTCATCTACTGGACTGAAACAATCTACACTTCCCAGAGCATTCACGACTGAGAGCTGAGAACAAAGGAAAGACGTTTCACAGTGCAGTCAAGTGTGGCTTTCAATCCCTGCTGAGAAGGGCTACATTTGAACAGAGGCTCCAACTCTAAACTAGAGCAAACACCTCTCAGCCAGCTAGTCTTCTCTGTTTTCTTTTACTTCATACCTTCGCATCCCCTTAGCATTTATAGTTTCTGTGCTAAGTATGTTTTCCGACGGGCCCAAATCCTTGTCAGGCAGTGATTATTCTGTGTATCAAGATAATCATTGCTAACGTAAAAACTGTTGTCAGTCTCCCCCAGGAATGCTTGTTATGAAATGGAAACAGAAGGGATGTTTCTGGTTTGCAGGCAACCCACAAGCTTATTTCACACACACTTGTTCCGTGTGACAAAGAAATCTAGTGTTTCAATGGCAGCATGAACTAATAAGCAGGCATTTCTATTTTTTCCTCCCAACCCTCTACATTTAAAGGGGATTCTTTATGAGATTCTACAGGCGTTTAGTTAAGAATGCAATGTTTTAGCATCTAATTTCAGAACCAGGTTGCTCTACAGTGAAACAATGGAAAAAATACAGAATTCTAAAGAAAGTATAAGAATAGTGGTACGCGTACACAATTTTTTCAGGCCAGAAACTTTTGGTTATCTGTAATAGCATGAACATAGCACAATGAAATTTACAGACTACTACCGACATTTTGCAGGAGACCCACATAGATTCAGCTTGCAAAAAACTGTATAAATATATCACATACCCAGCACACAAGGGGTTCATCCCTATTTAGGCATAGATGGATTCCCAACAAACCACAGATAAGCAATAGAGGTGGAGAGATGAGGTGTTGCCTACAGTACCGCCACAGTATTGAAGCTTATCAATGCTAAGGGACTTTGGATAGATGACAAGTTACTCAGTTACTGAAGTGTAACAAGTTGCCATGTGTCAGTTGTTAACACAGCAGCTGAGTGGCTAGAGACATGTAGCCCACTCCAGTTCAGGACTAGGTGTGAATGGCCAGGTTAGTGATACACATGGCTCAAACTCATGTGGCTCTGCTAGCCAAAGCCTCTTGGCTAAGCCCCCTTTTTCTAATCACTTTGCCTTGAAAATAACAGAAATAATACACATTGTTCCTTTCATGGATGGCATCCACCAGTTTTAAGCCGTTGCACATACTGACTGACATGAGACTCATGTCTTGAACCCAAACAGTAAAGAGTTCTGCCAGCATGCAAAACATTGTCTTGTTAAAGCTAGACTCGGAGACAGCCATTTTATGAAGTTAGAAGATTTTTCAAGTCTTCTATTTCTTCACAAAAATTAAGGAGATCTAGCCATAGTGGGGAGAAGGATTTTTTCCCCCCCCTCTCACAGATGAGTAGAACAAATCCATGCAACTGCCCCGTACACTGCTATGAAAAGAATTGTTTCTCTTCTGTCCATTACTGTCACAAGATATCACATCATGTAATAACTATTTTTGTTGATGCTGCAGGCCAAAGAGTCCAAGTGTTCCCTCTACCATCCTTGCTTTGAAAACCTGCCAGATGTTTTCACTAGGAGGAATAAAGGTATATCAACTCTGTTCACAGAAGGATTTTTTTTTTTTCTTTTTAGAACATGAAGACAGCGCAGAAAATCAAGTGATCTCATTCTTCAAAGGCATCTCAATATTGGTAAGTGGAAGGGTTACAGGAACTTTCAAGAAGCTACTTCTCCATGCCACATCAGATGGATGTGGCATTTAACTACGTTAACTAACCTGTGAGCTAAGCCCTCTGAAATACTGAGTAAAGGAGCAGTGTTCAGGAAGTAGAAGTTACTAAAATCTCCAATGAATGAGCTATTTTTGACACTATACTACTTTGTTATGTATTTGATAAAAGTCTCCAGAAATTCAAAGTTACTACCTGCTGCTTTTAAAACTGCAAATTAAAATCCACCAAATAGACCTTCTCTTATTACAGCAACAAGAAGCTGCAAGTAACCAGATAACAACTAAGTGTAAAAAAAGTAATTATTAACAAGAAAATTGTTGCTAGGTAAGGCTGTATAATGGTAAGGGGATTAAGTAGAACATTGGAAACGCTGGTGGCATTTGCCTTTGTCAAAGCACTGGGAACATTCTCTGCTCCCTGCTTTCCAGCCTCATCCCCATACTTACCGGCCCCACCGTTTCACAACGCTCACCGTCTTTCCTACTGTCCTGGTTCCGGCGGGGATAGGGTTAATTTTCTGGCCCGGGACACAGGTATTCCATACCACGTGACGCCACGCCCAGTCCATAAAGGTGAGCTGGCCGGGAGGGGGAGGAAGGCGCGGTTCGGGAGCGGGCTGGGGCTGCGCGGTCCGGTCGGTGAGCGTCGGTACAGTAACCTTGTGTGTGCATCCCTCCGTCACTGTTATTGTTGTTGTTGTTCTCCTCTTTCGTTTGCTGTTGTGTTAAACTGCCTTTTATCTCAACCCACGAGTTTTGCCTCTTTCTTCCGATTTTCCCCACCGCCCTCGGGGGTTGAGTAGGCAGCTGCGTGGTTCTCTGTTGCCGGCTGAGGCCAAACCACGACACCTACCGACCAAGCCCACTAGGTGGCATCGTTACTAAAAGAAGAGCCTGGAAACGCATTATTTTATAATCCATTAACCAGTAGTCAAATACAAACCCCCAAGCTTTTACTGAAGTTGGAAATCACATTTTCATGAAACAGTGGCTTTTTAATGCCACATTTTCCCTTATCCCAACACTGAGAAAGAAATAATAAGTCAGAGACAGTATTTGTTCCGCATTTGTAGAGTACCTACTGTGAACACTCACAGCTCTGAGGCTCTTCAATGCTACTGTAACTCAAATAACATTCAACTGCCCCCTCTGAGGGACAGGATGAGATACAGAGGCCTACTTCAGTATAATTTTTAGCTTTAACAACAGCTACTGTCTGGACTGTAGTTTTAATAAACCTGTGTCTGTCACGCCCCAGAGCTTTCATCCTGTTGTGCATCTCCTCTCCAGTCCTAATTTTCATAACGATAACATCAACAGAAGCACTGTCATCAGTTTCATTGGTTTTGACATATGCCTCAATATTTAACGACTGGAATAGACCAATGTCTTCCCTTCTTTACATCCCTTGTTCCATTTCCAGTGACAAGTCTGAGATTTTCCTATTCTACCTTCAAGTAATAACTGTTCTCTGATTGTCTGTTAAAATGCTGTGGCCACCAATTGCTGAGAAATGTTGCGTTTCTGTTTAGCTCAATGATACATGTATACTTCTCCTTAGCAAAAAAAACCCCATAATCACTTTTTTTCCCCTTTCTTACAGTAGCAGTTTAACAAATGCTCCTAAGACCCTGTCAATACCCACAAACTATATAATGCAGGTATCTACTGTAAGCAAAAACTGTACCCACTACAAACCACTAGGATACGAATCAAAGGTAGAAGCCTACGTTCTCAACATAGGCTATAGAACAAAGTAGCACATCTAGTTATGGTGGAAGATCCACAGGTAGACACATCCCACATTACCCTAACTTAATCCCAGAACACAGGCTAGCCATGATGATAGCTCCTTAGGATCAACTCACATGTTCGAAGCCTTCAGGTGATAAAAAGCTGAAATCAAAGTTTGTTAAAATCAGACCTTGTCTTTACCTCACTTGTGTGAGCACAGGGTACAAGCAGCACATACTTAGATGATTTCTTCATCAGTACTACACTAAAGGCATAAAACAGGAAAAAAATGTATCTCTAAAGAAAATTGTCTTACTGCTAGATAAGTAGGAATAAAAACTGCCTTATTTTATTTCCAACTCCATTGGATATTGATAGCCAGGCTGAACAGTTTCTAGTGTTTCCAGCAGAGCATGAAATCTGCAAGAATCATGGGTTTCTGCTGCTAAATATCATTCTGCCCTTCTCTAAGATCATTGTTATCAATGTGACAGAGGAGAATCTGAAACAAGGTGACATTTTCTACTTCACTGTGCAAAACTCAAAGTAGGAATAGGTTGCATTCTCAAACTACCAGCAATCACAAGCATCTTACTAACTGAAGGAAGTTTACAGACAAGTACCACACACCATGTGGTGTGTGTGCACATACATGAATGGCAGAAGCCCTCTAAAACATAGTGGTTATGCCTTCCTGCCAGAGGAATGACAAGTAGCAGGCCCAAGCTTTATTCAGATTTTTCACATGCAAGTCAACTTTCTATTCTTCAAACACTAAAACCACAAAACACATGAAAGGCTTCCCTCATCTCATGTCCTCTCCTGAAAGCAAGGCAGACTGTGAACACCTCCAGCGCATTATTCTCATTCCTCCTCCCCATCATTTTCCAGATTGGGAGTAGCTTTTCCCTGAGCTCCTGTGGAAAGGAGTTCCTAGACTCTGTTTTGAGAGGGGACTACCCCATGTACCCGTTACAAATTGTCTGCTCTGTAAACACTAACAGTGTAAGAAACTTGACATCATAGTCCTTTCACAGAAGGGCAACCTAGGCATTGAGAGATGAAGCAAATAGCTCCACATAACCCACAACTTCTGTAGCAGAGCCAGGAAGTGAACACTGATTGCAGGAGCCCTAAGACATACTGCCCTTCTCCCAAGAATTACGTGTCCTCTCTCATCAGGCACCTAGATGTACACTCATAGCAAAAATGAGCTAATGCCAAGACTCAGATACACCAGGATAACAGCAGCTTCTAGTTTGGTTCTCATACCAAACTGAGCAAACATAGGGTAGTAAAACCAAATGGGAGATCTTCCCCTCTGGCCTGAGTTAAAAAGGATTAACCTGTAAAAACTGGTAATTCTAATTAAAAGAAGGAACAGAACCTAACTATTCTCAGGTGATACTGATCAGCATGGAATTTATGCCACATTAGTGAGTGGCTTTCATTGCAATTCACAAATTCTTGACCTGTTCACCAACTAAGTTCTGGAAGAGAAAGCGATTTTAGCTCTTTTACCTTCCACTATAACCACCCAGCTCCTTTAGAAAATGAACACAGAAGTGTTTAGTTACAGCAATGCATCCTCATTGTTCTTGCAATTTGTTCCTCCATCTGACCTTATAACTTACAAAAATTAACATCCAGTAACCAAGATTCCAACACAGAAGCTACATCAAACCAGTAATGTTAATAGGCATCTGCCCACTTTGAGGCACTAATCCCAATAGAGCATGATCTGTGAATTATTCATTAAGCAACATTTTTCTTTCCTTTTTGCGGTTAGACATCGAAAAAACCACAGTATCTGTAATAACTTGCATATCTGCCTGAAACATATTTTTCCTTTTAACAGGCTTCTAGTTATGTTCAGTAGAGTGTGGAACTTCTGCATTCAGACATCAAGGGACAGCTCCCAAAAGGTCCACATAGCCATGTCAGAAGCATGCAGGCCCAAAAGACTCAGCAAGCATCATGGAATCCAATTCTTGAGGTGCACATCCTTAACATTGACATCACACTTTTGATCAGCAGATGAGACATTCAAGTTAATCTCCTGTCTTCCTTCTCTATTGCATAACTGCTTCAAGCCCCTTTTTTCCCTTCAGACATCCAATCATTCCACTGTAGTGATGTCACATCAAATCTGCTGCCAAATTATTCTGAGGAATGGATAAATTGAGGGTTGTCAATCTAGAACTTTGAATGAACATCCACTTCCAAGTTAGAGCATTGGTCAACAGAACAAGCAACAAATCACTTGACCTTGATAGTGCAGAGAAGAGTCTACATTTTATAGCTAGTCTCCGATTCTCAAAGACAAGGAATATTTGCTGCTCCCTCCACATCAACCTTTCTGTCCCTCAGTGTTCTGGTCCCACCCCTGTCCCCCACAGTCTAATGGGGAAACAGTTTTTCACATCACATTAATGGGACAGTCTGGGAAGTAATAAGGGCTCCTTGCAAAGAGGATGAAAGGAAAAATACAAACAAGACTGCTGTCCTTGACACTGAGTTGATTTCATATACACTGGGGGAAAATAGCACCAATTTCAGACACTGATGCAGCTGTTGCTCCCTAACCTCTAACCACTCAGTATTTCTACTTGAACTCACTGAAGTTGCAGTTGAAGTGAGGCAAGGGAAGGGCCAACTCGCAGCCAACACTTCGGTATCAGCAAAGCCTTCACTTAGAAGTGACTGAACAAAATATGCAACCAGTAAAGGAAGTGTTACCTGCATAAACAGATACTATTACATTCATTATTGCTAGACCCTCACCACAGACTACATTGCCTAGCATATGCTAGCAAGCACATCAGCTTTTTTGCAACCTTTCTCTGCCTATCCAGTCCAGCAGAGTAATTGTGGGTGGAACCCAAAGTAACACCCTTTCTCCCACTCCTCCTTCCCTTCTGAAACTCTGGCAAAACTAGAGGATTAATAACTCTGTTATTCGGTGAAGCAGTCGGAATCCTCTTGCCACACAAAAGGTGGTGGTAGTGCAGGAAAAGCTAAGAGTCAAAACAGCCAACTGTGTGACAGAAAAGTTGGTGCCAAAAGCTAATAGAAATACCCTTTAATTTGAAAGTCCAGGGTCACATCTATTTAAACTCCATGCCTATGTCAGGCAAGGGTTAGAACATGGCCTGTTCCATCTGTTAGCAAGACCAGAAATGACCCTCTTCAGCTAATTATAACAATATTAGTGATTAAGTTCCCTTTTCCCAGAAAACAAACTTCTCCGTGAATTATCTCACTGTTTTTCTTCTCACTATGAAGAATGGGATACGGCATAAGAGAAGAGCTGCATCTGCATGCTTTACAATGCCAGAACTTGCTTCCCCCGACAGACCACCCAGCATCCCCCTGCTCAGACACAGCAGGGCATAACTCCTACAATTTATGTTCCAAAGAGCTTTTTGCTTTATCATCT
>VFFE01008755.1:96300-108048 GCA_008921705.1 Burhinus oedicnemus
TCACAGAATCACAGAATCACAGAATCACAGAATCACAGAATCACAGAATCACAGAATCACAGAATCACAGAATCACAGAATCACAGAATCACAGAATCACAGAATCACAGAATCACAGAATCACAGGTTGGAAGGGACCTCTGGATCACATTGAAATGCTTGGATTCTCCCCCCCAATTCCCTCTCAGAGATCAAGATTGCTAGCCCAGCAGAGGAGGTACTGCATGGGTAGAACTGACAGACCGCCACTCCTCTTTAGAAGGGGACTACACAATACAGAATTAGCAAGGCGGTATCACCAGTCTACAGTGGGACAGCTCTCTGTACAAGAAAAGCAGACAATTCCAAATAAAAAAATTATACTCCATTTCAGGTGATGCATTTCAGATTAGGACTCAAGCAGCAGCTTGTAGGCTGCCTAAATCTTAAGTAAACAGCCAATAAGCAGATCACTTGGACAGGGAAATCTGGAAGGGGCAAGGAATTCTTGAAGGAAACTCAGTAACAGAATAGTCTAAAAACGATTCTCGTTATCCAAGAGGTAACAGTTGCAACAGAAAAACAAGATTTTAGCAGATACTAAAGTAGTTAGATAGGGCTCATCTCTTAATACTGGACTTACTACTTTTAAAAAAGCCTCGATCCTTCTGAAAAAATAGGACTGAATTTCTGCTGCAGTTATCATCCTTGACAGTATACCTAAAATCCACTAGCTCACTCTGCTTGCTTCCTTCCCTACATATGCTTATTGGGGAACCTGCATTCCTGATATTCCTCCAGGACCTCTCCAGCCTGAAGGGCATTTCAACCTGCCAGCTAGCTATCTCAGAGACTGAGGTGCCCCACGGAGAGGGCTTTGGGAAGTCTTACACAGCTGCTCATCCCCCACCAAGCTTAATGGATTCCTTTAGTGTAACACAAAGTACTTTTTGTATCAAATCCTCAGAAACTTGCTTCAAGTGTCATTTTGGGCTGAATATTATAACCTGAATGTTCTAAAATAGAAGGAAATAAAAGCAAGAGAGATGTCATTCTTTCCTCACTAGTGTCATGAGATACTGATGCTCTTTATTTATTGATAGAGTGCTCTCACTCCAGCCTAGCAGTCTCAACATCTTCATGAATATTTCCATGCACACAGGGAGGAGATCCTTCTGCTTCTGTCCTTACTACTGGGAACATGAAAATTGGTTTCCTTAGAGATGCTAGGCTATTGTAATTCAGCTATCAAGAAACCTGGGCAAACCCATCTTGTCTATCTGCTCTCCTTAAACTAGAACTCCTTGTAATCAACAGAAATCCAGTTTCAAGTAGCCAGGAATACCTTTGAGAAAGATTACTCATTTAATAACATGATTAATTCACAGCACAGTACATGTGCAGTAAGCCTTTTCCAAATTTTTAAACCTGTGCCATCTCCCAAGAATAGTCACAGTAGGTAGAAGAAAGTGAAGAATAGAACAGTAACTCTTAAGTGAAATTTATCAGACCCACATGAAGAAGCAAAGAGAGAAATAAGACTCCTTCAGAACTTGATCAGTCTTGGATAGAGTCAGTCCAACACACAGATCTTAACATCTATACAAAAAATTCCAACAGGGACCAGGCTATAATACCTCAGAGGGGATGAAAAGAGAAATAGATAAGATGTCAGAATAGATGTTCTTGTTAGATAACAGCAGACAGAAGCCTTACTTCACTTCCACAAGCTAAGGCAGGGGTCAAGAGAGACAGCTTATCCTGAGATACTGCCTCCTGTGAGACAGCTGGCTTGTACAGAAAGCAATTGCTCCCTAATGTACTGGCCTGAGCAGTTATCAAATTACTACTATTAACCATGGTCCTGATTCTTCCAGGCTGCCCACTGATGCCTGAACAGTTTGACTATCACTCAGATCACCAGACAAGAACATGGTACCATGAGGAAAGAGGCAAGGGATTTTCTGCATTAGCCTGCAGCATTCACTGCCTTTTTTTGTTTCACTGCTTGAGCTCTTCTGAAGAATGGTGTGGATTGCACCCAGTCACAACTTGGTAAAAAAGGCAGAGCTGTAAAAGGAACTTTTGAGAATGTTGCCCTCATTGGCGTCATAGGTTCCCTGTGGCCTGTGTCCCTTGTCTGTGTTCAAGATTTCATACTACTTCTCAAAAAGAGTCCTTTGGGCCTTTGGGTTTAAATAGCTTTGATTGGTGCAACTGGGACTGTCAGAAAAGGTTTAGCAACTCAGCAGTAAACCTTTCTGAGTGTCTTTTAGCCATACAGAGTCAGTGTCACAGCCTCAGTGACCACACTGGCATTTTAATAGGAGCTGAAAGAACAGGTCTTGGAACTTTCACTTCTTACAGCTCACATTAAATTAGTAATATACATTAAATGATTATCTTAGATGGCATTATTTAAACATAACCTCACAGGACATTTGCCTCCAGCAAACTGCAACAGAAAAGCTGAGAGATTATGTATCTTATATATGCATGAGTGTACAATATGTCTGCGCACATGTAAGCGTGCCCAGGCAAGTTCACAAGCTTCAACATTTTTTTGAAGCATATGGACACACAGGCACAAACCCAAACCCATTAAGAGTCCATACTGAAAAGCCAGTCATTTTTCAACAGGCCGGAGGTCTCCCATTTTCAGGCAATCAGAACATAACTAATGTTCTTAAAAATCAGAACCATCAGTTTTCCTGGGTCAGGCACCCAGAAGTCTCAGGGATTTCATGAAATCTTGAGAAGTGCCTCAGGTTACCTACACAGAGGTTTGCCTTTGCTTTATTTATTAGTGCAACAGTACACTAAATCATAGTTTGCAGTAATTAAATTTAACAGTTACATACAGTGTTAAGTAGTATGATACCGTACAGTCTACGGCAGCAATTTGCACAAGTTCAGCTACATCAGCAACTGGTACAATAAAGCTGTCAAAGTTGCATATAGAATTTAGTGGCATACAGAGAAAGTGCGCACAGTGTAGCCTCAGATGCAACAAGCCCAAGTCCTCTAAAACAAGCCCAGAGAGAACATTCTATATAGAAAGGCAAAGAAAACTATGTTCAGACTCTCCAGACATTCTTTCCAAGTAATGTAGGCATCACTTAACTGTCCTGGAAACTGGATTAAGTCTTCACCATCTGTACATAGGAATGGGACTTCAAGTTCAAGACACCAAGATAAAAGCAGGCTGAGAAATTCACTGACAACACATTTTCTACTTCTAACCAGCAGCAGGTTGGTTCAATTACAGTACTGAAGCACACAGTTAATGCAACAGTCTGATAATACTCAAATACGAATATTTAAACACCAGGGCAGCAAGTCCAGAGATCAAGCTTCATGACCAAAAGTTGGTACTCATTAAACACGGGAAGTCACCTCTAATTCAATGACAAAGTTCTTTTTGATTTAAAGGGACATTTTCAGGTTTGGCATCTCTACAGCATGTGGACTGTCATATATGTTCCACTTAAGTCACAGGTATCAACAGGTTGCACAAGGGCTTCTTTTAAGTCAGGATTCAGACAAATGTAGGTATAGAAACTGTAGTGTCCATAGTCATGGAATTGCAAGATTTAACAAAAAATATGCCAGTCTTACTGGGTAAGATATCAAGACAACCGTGAACAGTCATTAAATCTAGATATTGAGCAATTTCAATAGAAACACATACTTCAACATTCATATTATTGTTGAGACTTCTGAAAATTGACTCTGTGAGGAACTATATGCTCAGCATGGCATTGACGAAGACGGAATTTTTCCTAATGGCTTTGTAAGTGTTTCTTGCAACGCTGGATACCTAATGAAGTTATCTAGTCATTCTAGCCACCAAGGTTAGAAAATTTGACTGCTAAGAAAGAAAATACAACTCAAGTGCAACAACTATAAAGCAAAGGAAGAAACAGATCCCACGTAACCAAACCACCTATAACATACAAACAGGCAACCTTGATCTTGCAGTGTTAAAGTGCTTAAAAACAGGTTCTAAGCAGCTCAAAAAAAAAATCTTTTCCAATGTATTTATGGAGCTGTCAACTGAGGCACAACTTAACAGCTTGTATCTCAGGGAACAGGCAAAAGAGGCAGAACAGAATCCAGGACCACAGGTGCTCAAACGCCACACAATCATCTCTATAGCAGTCCATCCTGCCATTCCAGTTAATGCTTTATATTGGTTACCCTTGAATAAACAGACTTTTTAGTTATTCCACATACTCTAAGTGAACTCTGTATTAGTAAAGACTAAAACAAAAGCTCCAGGGACAGAAGGCTTCTGCCAGGCCCCTACTTGCAACAGACTGGCTGCCATTCAAAACCACATTACCCCATGTCATTTTCACTTCACAGTGTTTTTTAACATTGACCTAGAAAAAAATGTTTAGGAATGAGCCCACAAGTCTCCACTAATCATTTTAAGTTCAGCTTTCCCTCCCATCCTGTGCTAGGTCATTGTAACAGTGTGGGGGGTTAGTACACCCACTAAGCAGTTGGGTGAAGTTTTCAAATTTGTTTCCTATGGCTCTGTAAACAGCCACTGCACAACAAAAACTTTTGCCCACTTCCAAGTTCAATTGGGTAATAGTCAACAGATCAGTTTTATGCATGCCATGGTCCCCAGTGACAAGGTTAATAGAGGAGAGACAGAAATTTCTAAGATTCAAGCTGTTTCTTTGCCTTCTCTGGTTTGATACAAACCTTTCCTTTTCCTTAGGGTCACAGAAGATCTTAGCCAGTTGTTAAACACTACTGCTAACAAACTGGTGACTACAGTAAGAGAGCAGAAGTAAAGACAGTAGGGATGTGGAAATAATACATATTGACCATTTCCACATGGAAATGACCTGCTGGTTCCTCCTCTCCCCTCCTCTAAGGCTGAATAAATAAAAAATACAAGGCCATGGCTTGGGACTTGCAGTTTTCAGTCTTAGCATGGGTGTTCCTAGATTGCCCTGCCTACTATATACAGCAACTTCAAGTTCACTGCTAAGCATTCATAAGCATGTTTATAGGAAAACACATAAAGCATTTCTTCCTTCCCCTTGATTTTTTTTTTTTTTTAAAGATACCTCTTTTTTAAGTCAGCACTTCTAGATAACCTCTTCTAATATCAAGAAAAAAATGTCATTCACTCACCAAAATATGTTACATTCCGTTAACTAAGCCAAAGGACTTACTTTTCTACAGGCAGCTAGCAATACTGTGTCAACACAAACTGCATCCTATGATGAAAGCAGTCAAGAATGCAAGCTTCAGTCTAGTTGTTTGTTAGCAAAAGTGAGTTTAAAAGGGCAGAAGTACTTGGACAGAAGTTACCTGAAAGTAATTCAGAAGTGCATTATAGCTTGCTCTTCTAGAGCATATTATTATAAATTTGTTCAAAAGCAACACTACTATTTATATTGAAAGTATCAAAATATTTGTTTAAAGCTGAGAAGAGTAAAAGAAGTGTCAAATGTGGAGTTCACCTTTTACTTTCAACAGTTTCATTTAAAAAGGCTTAAACATTTGTTCTTGGGGTAAAAAAAATATCTTCTTATTTTTTCTGCAGGTCAGACTTCGTCTCCACTAACCTTTACTGAGTCCTTTGAAGAAGGAAATTTCTACAGAGTCAAGACAGTGCTCATGATGAGCCTTCTTATCTCCATTGCACTTGAAGACAGACACTCCAGTACAAAAAACAGCTGCAAGGAGTTTTGAAAGTCTATTACTCAGTACTATAGGACTATATTTTAAAGTTAATTAAAAAAATTCTGTCCTCCAATATTGACATCTTATCTGTTCAATTACAGTAAACAACATTTTGCTTTCTTTTGCTTCTAAGCATCTGAGCAAATTTCTGCTTTATGTTCAGTTTCATCTATTCCTGAAAGAACTCATGCCCAGAATTAACAGTGTTTTATACTGTGAAAACACTTGGCAAACAAACTTCCTATTTTCTGTTTCACACCAATGTTTGAAGGCTCCAGCTAAGACACAGATTCCATATTGCTAGTTGCTATACGAGCAACTACTGTGCTATGTATAAGGAGCATAGAAGAAAAAGGGAAAAGAAAAAATGCAAAGGTGTAATGTGCTGGATATCACATAATAGATCAGTAACAAGGCTAGCAGGAAAGATTGAAGATATCTATCAACCCAAACATATCAAGTTACTAAGCCATACCTATTTCAAAGAAACAGCTACACACCAAAAAGAGAAAAGTCATTTTAAGAGTTAAATATAGTAGGAATTGTATATCTGTCTTCCCTCGTTAAGAGTTTCAACAGTGCAAAAGCTTCTCCAACAGAAAGCTACACCAATGCAAAAAGCACCATCAAAAATAAACTATTAATGCTCCGAAGTCACAAGCACTTGCTAGAAAGACGCCACAGTTACCCAACCCTCCCTAAGCTAAGGTTTACGCACAATAACACCCAAGCAACCTCACTCAATCTTTCTTCAACATCTTTTTTTCTATGCTTTCCTGTATTTTACTTGCAATAAAGTTGAGTTCACATACTCAAACTATTCCTCAACATGTAGAAACTACACTTAGTTTAAAAACATAAAACAGGAAGGTGGTTCTCTCACAGATACTCTTCAAAAGCTAACACCCTACTACCTCAAAGCAGAAGCTCAGGTTATCTTGATTAACTGAAAGCTTCCCTAATTCTCTAGGTATCATTGCATTCATCTAACTACTATTTACTTACTTCACTCTGTTTATAGAAGAATGACTTAAATACCATACATAATATTATAAAACAGTACTTGCACCTTTATGTATTTGGCGTTTACTAGTTTGAGCAGGTCAATAGTATAAAATAAAGCTTTTTTATTTTTACTTCAAATAAGACTAAACAAAAAAGCAACCTGCCTATTAAAAGCATTTTTAATTAAAACAAGCTTATAGTAAAATATTAAAAGACCCATAGTTTTTACTTACTTCGCAGTAGAAGCAACAAATAACTTCTCTTCCTTTTTTTAGCCATTACTTTCCCATACATACTTCTTCCCAGCTAATTTATTCAGCTTTTCCTCCAACATTTTCAATCGCTGTCCAGTATGTATATATTAAAAGATACATTAAAAAAAAATTAAAAACTTCTAAACTTATAAACCATTAAACTTGTTTCTACCATAACTCCTTCACCTAAGAAAGCAACCATCCTTCTCTCCTGTTTTTTAACTTGGGTTTCGACCCTCCCTGTTAATCTCATATGCTCCACACCTGTGTTCTGACCCTCCCTGTCTAATCTCATATGCTTCACACCTGTGATTCATAGATAAGCTTTACTTGCCAATTATCCAATCACACAGCTGGGAAATTAAAGCATGGCGTTTCATTGGCAGGTTTTTCAGAGGTTACAGAATAAAACCCAGCATTCTTCACTATGTTTTTCCTTCCCTATAGGTAAGGGGAGATTGTTGTTTGCTTATGTTTCTGGTTCTATTAGAGTGGCTAGTAATGCTTTAGTTGAAGGCATGTTTTTCTTTTTGGGAGAGTTCTATTAGGGCTTTCTTTAAAAACAAAAGCCTTTCTGTTATAAGAATACTTAAAGCTTTTGGTGTTGATGAGAATGAAGCCTTGTAGGTTTTGATCTTGTCTGTCTTCTGTTATAAAATCAATAGTGCAATGCAAGTACTTTATGTTGTGCTTGGTTCTTAACTGTTTTAACAGTTAATATAAATTTAAGATTAAAAATGCTCTTTCTTTTTTTATTCCTCAAAATATAAATGTAGAGCATAGTTAGACTTTTATAGATAGTAAGACTACCCAAAAGAGTTGTAAGGGTATATTTGTATAAAATAAATGTAAAAATAAATGTTGGAGTAACAAGCTGTTTATACTGAGGGACTTCAAACTAGCTAGAGCTTTAAGGAGCTCGTTTTTGGTTGGTTGTTTCTTTGTCAGAGATACATTTACTGACACTATGAGTGCTAAGGCTTGTTGAACTGAGACTTTTTACTAATACTAAATGACTAATAATGCTTTTATGTTCAATTATTGAAGCCTACTTGAGAGATGAGAGCTTCTTAAACAATAACTGATTTATAAGTCAGTATTTGAGTCCTGATGTAGCATAAAACAACCCTTTCATTAGTGGCTCATTGTGAAAAGAAATCTGTGTGAAAGGTTTTATTTTCTACACTAATATTCCTTCCTAATGGTCTTGTTCAGACACTGATCTGAGGAGTGTGGTAAGCAGGTTGAGGGAGGTCATCCTTCCCCTTTCTTCTGCCCTGGTGAGGCCTCATCTGGAGTGCTGTGTCCAGTTCTGGGCTCTATGGTTCAAGAAGGGCAGGGAACTGCTGTAGAGGGGACAGCAAAGGGCTACAAAGATGATCGGGGGCTGGAACATGTTTCTTCTAAGGAAAGGCTGAGGGACTTGGGTCCTTCTAGTCTGGAGAAGAGAAGCCTGAGGGGGTATCTCATCAATGCTTACAAATGCTTAAAGGGAGGGTGCCGGGAGGATGGGACCAGCCCTTTTTCAGTGGTGCTCAGTGACAGGACAAGAGGTAACAGGCACAAACTGGAATCTTGGAAGTTCCATCTGAACATGAGGAGGAACTTGTTGACTTTGAGGGTGGCCAAGCCCTGGAAGAGGCTGCCCAGAGAGGTGGTGGAGTCTCCGAGTCTGGAGACATTCTGAACCTGCCTGGATGCCATCCTGTGCAACCTGCTGCAGGTGAGCCTGCTGTGGCAGGGGGGTTGGACTGGATGATCTCCAGAGGTCCCTTCCAACCCCAGTGATTCCGTGGTTTGCTTGTATGGCTTGTCATTCCTTTGTTAGTGTTCTTTTGTGCTTTTTTTCGGTTGTGAAGCCAAAAGCTGAACAGAATATGGTTTTGCTAAAGAGAATCAAAGTGCTCATCTGGCTCCTCCTGGTGGATGAACCCTGTTCTTCTCCTGGCTGTATCAGTAAGCTGCTTAAATAATTTAAACTGTGCAAGATAAATTTGTATTGGGAGTCTCAGAGAACAGACTTAATAAAGAATCAACACAAGAGGGTAGCTGAGTAGCAGTAGTCTGTGTTACTGCTATGTAATAACAGTTCTGGAAGAAAATATAGCTTAACCTGATATAGAAACAATTAGTAGGGCTTAGAGAAAGGTTACCCCCCATGCGCTTCTAGTAGTTGAGGTGCAGAAGCAAGCTAAAAACTGCTGGGAAGGCTCTTGGGACATGTAGATTTAAGAGAGCATGTTTTCCTGAAAGGGGTTACTCATGCAAATGTGAAAGGGCCTGAAACTGAGGCAGTGCTAGGGAAGACCACAAAAAAGCTGGTCTGTGACTCATGAGGATTTCTACTGATGTTTGTGTACAGGTATTTTAATTTGAACCTACCCCAGACTTAAAAGTCAGGACCTGTCAACAGCAGTACAGGAACATTGAAAACCTAACTCAGTTTGTAAAGGTTTTTCATGAAACCTTTTTCCTTAATGCTTATGATACCAAATAACAGTTTTACTCTTTCACTGTTCTCCCTGCTGAGAATCGCATGATACATATCTCCCATGCTGTGCTAGCATTGTCTAGTAACAGATGAAAGCATTCACAAGCCTGCTAGAAGAATTTGCCCCTTCTGGAAAAATAATGCGCTGCAGATAGGACCTATTCCCCCAAACACAATCAGTAGATGTCTTGAGAGGATGTGCTGGTGTGAGTGGCATGGGTGTCCTTATATGTACTTACACCAGCCTTCACTTGCTTCTCACTGGAACTGTTATGCAAACAAGCGAGATACCCTTGCCATAATCGGTATGAACACCAGAGGGAGAATCCCCACTGAACCCCAAAGCATAACTTGCTCTTGAGGAGCTTCCTGAAGGGACTGAATGCAATGTGAGTACAGGCTGTGGAATGGCTTGTCTGAGATGATAAAGAGGAGACTTTCCATGCATGGCCTGCTCTTTCATTCTCCAGATCCCCCTCCTCCTCTGTGTACATCCTTCAAACATCCCAGCCCTGTGGATTTCAGTGGAGGCTGGGCAGCGAGTGCAGGGTGACAACATTTCTCACTTGGTTTCTGATGCATTGATTCTATTAAAGCAAAGCAGCATGCTGGGTATTTACAGCATAGCTTGGGACATCTTCTGTCAGACTCATAATGCAGAGAGACAAGCTCAGTGCTGCTTGGCTTCTGGAGAGCGGGGGAAGGGTTTAAATGCACTTTCCTCCATTGATTTATGTCCTGCACTGAAAATCAATGATGTTCTCTCAGATCCACTCAACTGTTTGAAAACCAGCAGCCTGTTTAGTCAAGTGTGGGGAGAAAAGTTCTGAAGGAATTGGCTCTTATGAGTGGATGGGATAGATACAGCTGCTCTGTAGGAACTGTTACATTAATCTGATAATGATTGCTTTTGTATCATTAGTCTGTATTAGTTGAATATGCCACTTAACACATTTTTGTGCTGTTACAGAGACAACAGCTGTTTTGGAGAGGAGGAGCCAAACGCTGCTTTTGTTTCCATCTGCGGCTGGGAGGGGCAGATGAAACTTACATGAAACAGGATGCAGAAGGATAATTTTTATCCACATTATTTCTCTCTGATGGGATCTGCCTGAATCCAGGGTCTGATTTTGTCCACAGTAGCAATGTTTCTTGTCTTCCAGTAAATGCTTGAAAAGCTTGTACTGTAATGAAGAGCTGAGGTACTGAATTCCTATAGAGCTTCTAAGCATAGTGCCCCTCATTGTGGACTTCATAAAGATCCTGTATTTGTTTTCATCCCTGAAGAGGGAGAGCAGCATACTAGCCCTGATTTTACAAGGGAGGTATATAGAAACTCTGTGTAGATGAGCTTCCACAGGGTGCTAATGAGAGAGCTTGAAACTGAAGTCTGAGGTCTCAACCCACAAGCTGGCAGCCTTGCATATAGCCTGCTCTTTTCCTTAGGTCTTAGAAATAATTTCCTAAGTGTTCTTAAGGGAAAGGAGTTTTGTTCTGTCTTCCAAAGCTTTCCGTTGGCCCTGAGTTGCACAAGATGGGTAAATTTGTTTAATTTGCAATCTGCTGTGTATGATGGATGTTTCTTAATGAGTATGCCTGTTTTTTAGAAAAATATGCAGTTGCTGCTTATGTAGATGCACCTTAGCATATTCAAACTAACTAGCTGGGGGCCTGGTATCTGTATAGCTGTGGCAACATCCAGATCAGCATGGGTTAGCCACCCAAGTGCTTACTCAGCTTCTTGAATGGTTTTATAGCCAGTGTAGAGTTTTAAGTAGTGAGTATTACTCTTCTGTTAATATCCAAGTAGGCTAGCTGGAAATGCTTTGCTTTTCTGAAAAGCAGGTGTATCCTAGGGCATATGGATTTAAAGGTGTAAGCATGACCTGTATATGTGTAAAGTGCAATAGATCACAACAGTTGTGTATATGCACACATGTAAAACATCACTGTTTCCATGGCCTTGCTGTGAGCAGCAAGATCTATACATGTTTTACTAAAGAATAAAAAAGTTCCGTTCTGGCTGGTTCAGCACAGTAGGTGGTCAAAGTCATTTTCTGTGAACTCTGCTCCCTACTATGTTTGATCCTTCTTACAGAAACCGAGAGGTTTGTTTTCACTGCTGTGATGGCAGAAACAGAATTGAGTATCTGAGCTAGTTTTTAAGACTTGCTCACTGGTTAGCTGCACTAGGGTGAAGCTGAAGATGGGCTGTAAAGGTCTCTTGGGCTGTCTTAAAATGGCTTTTGGGAGTGAGTTATAAGTTGCATCCCATAGCAGTCACTAAATGTAGACAACCAATTTCTGTTT
>VFFE01008755.1:142401-157295 GCA_008921705.1 Burhinus oedicnemus
CTGCTGTCTGCCTCCCGCACGCCCTGAGCACGTCCCCCTGCACGCGGACGTTCCTCCGCTTGCGCTCGCCCAGCTCGCGGCCAGCTTCGTCGCAAGGCTTGCAGCGACCTACCGTGCGAGATACGGCACCCTGCTCACCCGCTCTTGCCGCAGTGACGCCCAGTGGCTGCTTGCGTACCGGGTGCGCAGCGGCCGACCACTAGGCTCTGGGACTGCTCGTTTAGAACTGCCGCGTGTGGTGTTGGCTCCGCCCCCTGCCGCGTCAGCAGCCCGCCCTCGAGCTGCCGGTTCCGGCACGAGCTAGCCGCTTTTCCCGGCTTTGAAAAGCCCCAAAAAGAGCCCCTTGCCGGCCTTTTCCGCCTCGATCCCCTTCCCCAGCGCGGGCTTACCTGCACTGGAGCTGGTCTCCTCGGCGAGGAGAGGATCAAGAAACTAAAGCACCACCTTTCTCATGCAGATGGAGAGAGAATAGAGAAAGCATCATCCAGAAAACATGCATACAACTCATCTTAGATACTAGTCCTACAGAAATAAATTGAAAAATTCCATACTGGGTGTGGAGAATCAGAAATGAAATTTTTCTTTTAAGATTTTTCCATTATACTAATGTACTAGATTTCCACTTTTTTTTTTTCTTCTTCTTCTTTCAGTTCATAACAGTTCCCCTCTGCTGCTCCTTCCTCCTCACACTTTTCACCTGCTCCAGCGTGGAGTCCCTCCTATGGGCTGTAGCTTCCTTCAGGGCACATCCACCTGCTCTTGCCAAGGTCTTCCATGGGCTGCACTGTTGATATCTCTTCCCCTCGGCATTCTTCACTGACCTTGGTGTCTGCAGAATTTTTTTATCCCCCCCCCCCACACACACACTTTTTTCTCACTTCTATCTCAACTGCTATGCTGTGTTTTTTATCCTCTGTTAAATAGATTATCACAGAGGTGCCATCAGCTTCGTTGATTAGCTCACTTTGGCAAGCAGTGGGTCTGTTCTGTCTCTGTCTGGCACAGGGGCAGCCCATGGTCTCTTCTCACAGAGGCCACACCTGCCACCCCCCCCACCAAAATCTTGCCACATAAACCCAATATGAGGGAATATAGAGACACCGTCTGAGCATGCAGAGACACAGTTAGGAAAACCAAAGGAGTTGAATCTGATGAGGGACGTCAAGGACAACAAGAAGGGCTCCTATAAGTACATAGGTGACAAAAGGAAGGCCAGGAAAAATGTGGGCCCACTGCTGAATGAGATGGGGAACCTGGTGACACGGGACATGGAAAAGGCTGAGGTACTGAATGCCTTCTTTGCCTCAGTCTTTACTAGCAAGACTGGCCTTCAGGAATCCCAGGTCCCAGAGCAGAGACTGGGGGAAAATATGGAGCAAAAAAGATGTACCCTTGGTGGAAGAAGATCAAGTCAGGGAATACTTAAGCAAATCAGACATACATAAGTCTATGGGCCCTGATGGGATGCACCCACGAGTGCTGGGGAAGCTGGCTGATGTCATTGCAAGGCCATTCTCAAAAATCTTTGATCGATCATAGCGATTAGGAGAAATGCCTGAAGACTGGAGGAAAACAAATGTCCCTCCTGTCTTCAAGAAGAACCCGGGGAACTACAGTCCAGTCAGCCTCACCTCAATCCCTGGGAAGGTGATTGAGCAGTTAATCCTGGGAAATATTTCCAGGTACATGAAAGGCAAGAAGGTGACTGGGAATAGTCTCCAAGGATTCACCAAGGGGAGGACCAAGGAATCGCAAACTTCTGTGATGAAATGACTGACTTGGTAGATCAGGAGAGAGCAGTGGGTATCGTCTACCTTGACATGTGTAAGGTGTTTGACGCTGTATCCCATAACGTTCTCATAGATAAGCTGATGTATGGGCTGGGTGAGCAGGTGGGTTTGAAACTGAACGGCTGGGCCCAGAGAGCGGTGGTTAGTGGCACAAAGTCTAGTTGAAGGCCAGTAACTAGTGGTGTACCCCAGGGGTCAATATTGGGCCCAGTGGAGTGACACCCAGATCATCCAAGGAAACATTTCTCAGTAGGAATTAAGCTTAAGAAAGCAAGAACACTTCTAAAACAAAAGTTAATCCAAAATCTGACATTAATCATTAAATTTAATGATTAATACATCTGTTAGCAGGAAAACTACATGCTGACTACACATCTGTGAAGGGTCTAGAGAACAAGTCTTATGAGGAGCGGCTGAGGGAACTGGGGTTGTTTAGCCTGGAGAAGAGAAGGTTGAAGGGAGACCTTATTGCTCCTCCTGAAAGGAGGTTGTAGCAAGGTGGGGGTTGGTCTCCTCTCCCAAGTATCAAGTGATAGGACAAGAGGAAATGGCCTCAAGTTGCGCCAGGGGAGATTTAGATTGGATATTAGGAAAAATGTCTTCACCGAAAGGGTTATCAAACATTGGAACAGGCTGCCCAGGGAAGTGGTGGAATCGCCATCCCTGGAGGTTTTTAAAAGATGTGTAGATGTGGTGCTTAGGGACATGGTTTAGCAGTGGACGGGGTAGTGTTAGGTTTACGGTTGTACTCGATGATCTTAAGGGTCTTTTCCAACCTAAATGATTCTATGAAATTTTACTGAATAGTTTATAACTGCTAGTGATTCAAATTTGTGACTTTCACTACCTTTGCAGCCATCAACACCAAGGTGAGGACCAAAAAATTTTGCAAAAACAAGAAATGTTTAATTTTCAAAATGCGTCTGATATTGATACTGGGTTTTGAAAACTACAGAAGAAATATTTATTCTGATTAGCATAAACCAAGACAAATAAACATTAACAGTATTATATTGAGATGTTAGCAACTTGAGGCAAAGGGGAAATTCTTTGCAAGGCTCATAACAGAATTTAAATCCTTTAAGGGAGCCCTGCTATGACCAGTCTCCAAGAAGGAGCCACTGATTAACTCTGTGTTTTTATTCAGATACTGTACACACTAAACAGAAGATTTTGAACTTGTTTGATCAAACTATTTCGCTCCATTTTCAGAAGTTATGTCTTGTTTCACAATCGAATAAGTCTTACCCTATTCCAAGGGATGTTATACATACGCAAAGCAATGGAGGTAACTGTTGCCGATACAAGTGCCAATTACAGTTAAAAATTACACTTTCTAATATTCTCTTTTCAGATGGTTCAAGTCAGCAAGAAATGGACTGCATTATTAAATAAATCAGAAATATGCCTTTTTTATTCTAGAAGGGTTGTTGTTTTTTTAAAAGCAAAAAATGTTTCTGTATTTCAAGCAGTCTAACAGCAGTTATTCAAATAAAAGCTGTTATTCCACACTATTAGAAGAAACCTTGACCATTAAAGAATCTATTAGGATAACAAGTCACATGACTGATTCTTGTACAATGTGAACATAACATAACCATAGCCCTCAGAAAAGCTTCATTCCTAGAATAAGGAAGATACTAGAGTCCAGGACAGTTCTGTTATTATGTCCAAATAAAATTTCTTTTAAAAGCTAGGAACTTTGAGTCTTATCTCTGAACTACTGAATTCCAAGGCAAATAAGTGGGAATCACCACAGTAAATTTATTTCCCAAGACATTGTTCATATACTCTCACACATGTCCAAACAAAGAAAGGTACATTAGTGTTAACTACGCAATAAGGACTTCCTAGAATTTACATTTAATATGCAAGTTGTTTATATATATTTAAAAAGTACAGAATATCCATGGAAAAAGATAATCCAATTCTGCAACACAGAATTCGCATATGTGAACAGTCACTTGAATATATAGTCCTCTTATATAGCATAAACCACAAACAAGAAACTCTCTTTGCAATAAAATCTCTCTGCTCACTATGTGCCATATTTCCTTGTTTTTATTAATACCCTACAGTTTTGTGGAAATAATTACAATACAAAGCCATTTTACATAAAGTTACTAAGATAGGCAGACTCCTAGTAATAGTTCTCATGTAGTAACAATTTGTTCCTATGACTCAAGATTACTATTTCTCCAAGGGTAATGGAAGTAGCAATATGGATTGAGATCTGTTCAGGTATATACACCAGAATACGAAGTCTGTGACCAAACAGGTTTCAACTAAAGCTATGGGGATATGTTTAATATTACAGTACTTTTGATTTCACCATCATGCTTGAACCTCAGTTCTTGTTTACATAACCAGAGCGCCTCAGTCCACAACATGTTTATTTCCTCTAATACTTACCTTCCCATATTCCCCAAAATCAGTTTTCTCAACTGTATAGCAAAAAAAGAAACTCATAAGTGAAGAGACAAATCAAAATAAGGAAGAAGAATCCATGTCAATCTAATAGCTGTAAGTCCCATCCTGACACACTTACTCAGGCATTCAAATAAAATTATTTGATAAAAGTCATCCCACTGCCTAAACAGTAAGTTTGCAATACAAATGCAAACTCCAGTAGAGCCTGGGGGTGTGTGTGGTGCGTGTGTGCTTGAGGGAAACACTTGTTATTGATCAATTTAATTCAATTTACAGTATAACCAAAAAAGCTGAAAAATCTTACTCCAAGAAATAGCAACCAAACATGATGAAGTCATAAAACTCTTTATATGACCAACTTAACTTAAAGGGGGGGAGCTGATGACAACGTGTGCAAGGTAACTAAATTTCTATATAAAATTTAAACACACCAAGCCCTCATTTATATTTTTATTTATATAAATGACAAAGAAAAACATTGCTTAGATTAAACAGACTCTTAACTGCTGTTCTTCCACTTAAAGGGCATCAGCTATGTGTGATCACCACAGCAGGGATTTTTGAGGGGAAAAAAAAGCTTGTGTGACCCCGAGAACCTTTTCCCACTAATAAAGGGAGAGTCAACTCACAATTTATGCTTTCATGATTTCTTTGCATTCCTGTCATACAACAATGAGAAGTTCTAGTTTCCTTCCAGTTTGATCCACACACCAGTTACTACAAAAAGGCTAATCCACTAACAGCCAAATTCAGTTTTGTGAAACTCAGTACCTTCCAGAACCTATTTGGAGGAAACAACACTCATATCATTAAGCACACAAATAAAAATTTTATTAATCTCTGCTTTCCAGAAAGTGTGCAACTTTCACACAAACAATTTAATTTCATGAACTAAGCCTTGAGTGATGTTTTATTGTGCCACTAGCATTCTACTACAGGATAATAAAACAGTTCATATCTTATCTCTACTCTCAAAGTGTTCATACTTTTGAAATTTCTTACTTCCACTAGGAATAATTATATTAAAACAATCATCCTCTAATGAAGACAAACATACTCATGGAACCCTATTAATCTTTGACTGTCGAGTCAAATTAGCATTTAACCATGGATGCTATTGCACAGGTTATCCATGACTGTGAAACATGCGCCGAAATCAAGCAAGCTAAACAGTTAAAACCTTTTGGTATGGGGGACGATGGCTGAAATATAAGTATGGGGAGCCCTGGCAAATTGACTACATTACACTCCCTCAAACCCACCAGGGTAAGCACTATGTGCTTACAATGGTGGAAGCAGGCACCGGATGGTTGGAAACCTATGCCATGCCCCATGCCACAGCCCGGAATACCATCCTGGGCCTTGAAAAGCAAGTCTTGTGGCAACATGGTACTCCAGAAAGAATTGAGTCGGACAACAGGATTCATTTTAAAAACAATCTAATAAATAATTGGGGCAAAGAACATGGCATTGAGTGGATATATCATATCCCCTATCATGCACCAGCTTCTGGGAAAATTGAGCGATACAATGGACTGTTAAAAAACACCCTGAAAGCAATGGGGGTGGGGGGTGGAACCTTTAAAAATTGGGACAAGCATTTAGCACAAGCTACCTGGTTAGTTAACACCAGGGGATCCATCAATTGAGCCGGTCCTGCTCAGTCAGACCTTTTACATCCTGTAGAAGGGGATAAAGTCCCTGTGGTGCATGAAAGGAATTTGTTGGGAAAAACTGTTTGGGTTTCTCCTTCTTCAGGCAAAGGCAAACCCATTCGTGGGACTGTTTTTGCTCAAGGACCTGGATGTACTTGGTGGGTGATGCTGAAGAAGGGAGAAGTTCAATGTGTCCCTAAAGGGAATTTAACTCTTGGTGAGAATACTCAATTTTGAGCTGTATGATGTTGATTGCTACATAATACTAACAGTGTTCAATAAGTGTTTTTCAGGATGACATGGTGGTGATGAAACCTGAGCTAGCTTCATCAAGTGGCATCCAGCAAAACTCTTTGAGATGGATATGCTACCTGTGATCACAAACCACAATGTATTTCATACCATTTTTCGTGCCCTGAGATTCTGCTAGGATAGAAGGAATACTGCAATCATGAACTAAATGGACTTAACGAACTTTTGTGTATAAAGATAAATCATAGATGAGTGACTGGTATGTATCTATATATATGTGTGTGTGTATAGATTTGATAGATAAAAAGTAACAGTGATCTGAGCGAGATGTAAATGGTATGGAATAAGGGGTGGAATGTCCTGGTTTGAGGTAACACAGGACCAATTTTCTGTTCAGTAATTTTATTTTGCAGCTAGGCCTCTTCTAACTACTGAAATTAACAGCATGTTGTGCAGAAAACTGTTCGCTCTCAGAGTGATAAGACCCATGTTTATAGCTGATGCCAAGGAATGGGATGCAGAGAGGCTCTTGCTTATCCTTATTGCTATAACAACCAAGGCCAGCCAACTTTGTTATTTGCCCCATTGGAGGATCGGAAGCGGAAAAGCGTAGAGGGGTCACACCTGCGGGGAGGAGCAGACAGGACAGGTGACCCAAAACTGACCAACAAGGGTATTCCATCCCATCTGCCTCATGCTCAGTATAAAAGCTGAGGGATCAAAGGGTCAGCCATCTTTTTCTTCAATGGCCAGCGTCTGAGGAGGACTCTGTCTGTTTGTCTGCCTTTGATCCCGATCCTGAATCCAGGTCCTGAGTTCAGCTCCCGTCCGTCACTGAGTCCAGTCTGGGACTTTCCCAGCGCCTGCTGGTGATGTGATTGTCATCCTGGGAGCTTCATTTGGTTTTGTATATATTTCATTATTTTCTTTTTATTATTTTATTATTAATATTTCATTAAAGGGGTTTAGTTCCTTCTAAACTCTTAAGTCTCTCTCTCTCTCCTCCCTCTCCTTGGAGAGGGAGGTGGGGGAGAGCATCTGTCATTCGCCTCAGTGGCTGGTCCAGCCTAAACCACGACAACTAGTCTTGTGACTAGTCCAGCAAATAGTATCAGAGGTACTATTATAGTAGCACACACAGATAAGCCAAATCAAGTATTGTTCTTTAAATTTTCCAACTGCCTACCTCTCCCATAAACTTTAACAAAAAAATAGCACCCCCACTCAATATAGGCCTCTGACACTGAGTGCTTATTGCCTTGTTGCTTCATCCAGCTACACCTGATGCAAGCTTTCAACTAAAACTGAATGATTACCATCCAACAATTAAAATAGAATTCTACAACAGCACAGCATCAGTTGCTATTGAAGTCATTATCACAGGTTTTTAACACTACTTTAGCAAACTGGTATTTATAGTCATAATCCAAATTAATTAGGACAGAAAAAAACCCAGCAGCGTGGGACATTAAATAGCAGAACACTACAAGTTGAGTATGTGAATCAGGGGTCAAAGCTGAGTTTATACAGTGCTTTTGCTTTCCTATTATTGGTAATAAATGAAGACAATATGAATTCAAACAGCAAACTACTAGAAGATCCATTTAAAGATCAGTTACAACTACTGGATTGCCATTTCCAAGCCAAGTCCTCCTATATTCATTTAGTAAGGTCAGGTTGCTTTTTTTAAAGCGACAATAGAGACTTCATTAAAAGCTAAATTCAGGTGCATCACAGGATTTTATTTTACCATTCAAAATACTGATATCCTCATTAAAATGAGATTAGTGATGTGTTTTATTTGCCAAGTTGTTTAGCTATCTAATTTCAGTCCATTCATTCATTACTCATTGTCATACAAGCTACTAGAAATACACTGTGAAAACATAGTAGTTTGAAACAGAAAAGAAACATTGCTTTCTACTGTCCAAATTAAATTGGGACAACTCAAAGGAAAATGGTGAGGCCTCAGTTTCAGATGGGGTGAGAGAGTTTCCTGGAATTCATGAATTTCTACCATATAATGCTATGAAAGATTCTATAGCATAGTGGTGAAAAACAGTAACTTGCATGCTATACTAAACCAATTGTATGCTCTCTCATGCCAGTCATAATACGTCATAACAACTTGCTACCATAAAGTATTTCAAAAAGCACATATAACACCTGCATAAATAATTCTGTTGTTACTGAGCTGCCTGAAACAAACAGGACAAGTTAACTAATATAAAACAATCCAAACTATTTTGGTTTTACTCAAAGTAAGAATTTTCAGAATCTAGCCAAAATAAAGTTAGCCAGATTTATTTTTTCCCCACTTGATCATTATAGGATTAAAAAAGAACTTTTATTTAGCATTGATATGATCATGGAAGGACACAACTCCCTCACTCAAAAGATTAAGTAGATATAAGAAGGCTCTAGAAGTCTTTACAAATGTAAAAAATGTATATATACATGCATGTGTATATATATATTTCAAAAAAACCCCTTTTGAAAGCATCCACAAGGTACTGTAAGTGCAAGATATAGGTGTTCACTTGGGCTAACAGCTATTAGTTTAGTACTAGTACTGACCAAAACAGTATCTAAAGTTTTGTGCACATGGTAGCACAGCACATCCTTAAGGGTGTTAGTTTGACGTTCTAAGGAAACTTTATCTTAGTTACTTGACAAGCATTGTCTAACAGATATCTAGGTATCAAAACTTCACATGTGCAAGCATGTATTTCATTACATTTGCTAAGACATATTCTTATGCTCCATAGTGTTTGCTACTGCACTGTTTATAAATAAAAAAAAAATATCATCTATGCCACCATTTGGATTTCCTGAGTTTAGTTCATTCTCCCCCTCCTCCCCATTATAGCACTAAGTATAAATACTTTTTACTAAGTAAGTAACCCATTTATATTTTGGAACCCAAAACATCCAAGGAGAGTAAGTACTTGTAATTGCAGAGTCCTTTTCATTGAGCAGAAATATTCTATAGCCTTCATCATAACAAGGAAGTTGAAGCATTACAACAACCTCATGACATTCACTTTAACAAGACTAATATTTCTTGAGTGCTTAGGATTGGATGAAACCATTTGGCATACAATTTTTGTCAAACAGTTTAAAAATAAGATTACAGCATCTGAAGACAACAGGAGAAAAAGTTCTGTTTCTTTGTCATTTGAAGTAGTGACTATCTTAATCAACCCTTGTAGTTGTCCTAACTTACCAAAGCATTATTTCTAGTAGCAATATCAATTCAGACACAACCTCCTGAAGCAAAGCTTTCAAATATGTGCTTCTCCACTGCTACACAGAAGTCTTCTCTTGTTGATTAGTAGTTGGTAGAGCCAACACATGAAATCAACTTTTCTGCAGAAATTTTTTTTTTTAGGAAAGTTAAAAGTTTTTGTCACAGTTTTACCAATAGGCCTCTCTTCCCAGTTTTACAAGCCACTACTATCATAGAGGTCATAATTATTATTAGGGGCAGGAGTACAACAAACAAGTCAACTATGTAGTTTAGTACACCTGCATCTTCACTTCTCTCTTCCCCGTAGCTCCACAATGAAACTGACTTCCATAGAATTTTGAATTATTTTGCTTTACATTCAATCACTTCTGAAGCTATAGATAGCACTTGAGGCAAGAATGACTTCAGAAACTGAGGGTGTAATCAGACACACCTGTACAGATCCACCCCTCATTACAAGAGGGTTAGAGAGAAAACATAACAGAAGAAATAACCCCTACTAATAGAGAGCTTTGAAGTCAAAGACTAATCTAACAGTTACAGAAAGGCTTTGCAGGTCAAGGACTTTAAATATAAATATCTTTTCATAGAAGAAAGAAACTAACTTGTGTGCCTTACTATTATTGCCTTTGTATTCCAGCAGTATCTTAGCTATCAAACACCTGCAAACTTGTGGTCCAATCTTAAAGTATAAAAGCATCAAATAAAGTCAACTCACATTTTGCAGCTAAAAAGCTAGCAATAGCTTTATTATTTAACACCTACAAGATCAGACTCCTACTGCATGAGGGGCAGTGCCCACAGAAGACACAGCCCCTATCCCTGAACAGTGACAATCTAGCCAGACTGCAGAAAAACAGAAGGCAAGGGACAGGAGCAGGTGGCTTCAGGAAGAAGCACACACAAGTCTTTGCCAGACTGATGCCTGGTTCAAACCCATCCTTCCCCCGTCCTGCCTCGCAGTTCAACATCCCCAAGGCTGCTACCGTGGAGACGAGCACGCTCGACCATTTTCTGAAGGGGCCATTTAGTGAAGAACTACTGTGCTGTCAGATGCCAGTGCACCCGGGAAGGGCAGTTATAGTATAAGACCGAAGCGACGGCTGGCAGAAGCGGAGACAGGGCCGGGAAGGAGAACAGGGCTGCCACTGGCAGGTACTGCCTGGGAGAAGGAAAGGGGAAGTGGGCGGTGTCCATCAGGGGCCAGCTCTTCCACTGACAGGCACTCACCTGCCTGCCGCACTCTCCCCACCCAGTAGCTGCAGCAGCAGCACCGCACCGCCACGATTCCTGCGATTCCTCCCACGGCCACGGACCCACAAAGCCAAAGGCTACGCGAAGTAGCAGTCGGGGGGAGCCGGGCGTGCATAAGGAGCAGGGGCCCAGCATCTGCCACTCTTACTCATCAGCGAGGGCTGATCCCTGACCTGTCTCCCCAGCTCCTCATCCCTCCAGCAAGCTCCAGGCAGCTCTGACCATCTCACCAGCTTCTACGTGGGCTCAACCCCTACCTGGCAGTAGTACCTCAGACACACCCAAGCCAGGACCCACAAGCCCAACACCCCAAACACACACCCTCACTCACTTCCTCGTATTAATGTCCCCACCACCATCTTTCCCACGACACGCACGCAGGCGCAACTGAGAGAACCCCAGCTTCTGCAGCAGAGGCGTGCATGCGCGAGAGCCTTAACTCCTCTGCTCCCTTCTCTTGGCACACACCTGCTGCGAGAGGTGGGCCACAGCGGAGGTGGGGTGAAGGTTGTGGCAGGGTGGTTGTTACTCGCCACTAGCCGCTTTCCCGGCTTCTAGCTGTGGCGTGGGGCAGGTGCAGGTGCTGAGTGTGGCGAGTTCCTTTTCTCACAGGGAGATCTGGAGGTATGCAGTCTGTGCTGTGCTGTGCTGCGCTGCGCTGGCAGGGCAAAGCTGCCAGATGGCAAGAGGCCTAAACAGTAATCAAATAGGGACAGCATGTACTGGGTCTGGCTGGGATGGAGTTAACTTTCTTCATAGCTTTACAGCTTCTAAGGTGCTGTGTTTTGGATTTGTGGCTAAAACAGTGTTGATAACACACCAGTGTTTTGGCTGTTACTGAATAGTCCTTGCACAGCATCAAAGCTTTCTCTGTTTCTCTCTTTACTCACTCCCCTGCCCCCAGCGAGTGGGCTGGGGATGGGCTAGAGGTTAGTAGGGGACACAGCTGTGACCTGAATTGGCCAAAGGGGTATTCCATACCAATAACCTCAAGCTCAATTAAAAAAAAAAGAAAACAAACCACAACAGCAACAAAAGGGGGTGTGTGTGGTGTGGTGTCGTATTCTAAGGTAGCTGTTGGTCAGAGACTGGCTGGGCATCAGCCTGCTTGTGGGAGGTTGTGAGTGATTGCCTTCTGATTCTCTCTCCTGTGAAAGACAAGATGCTAACTGCAATATGACTTGCTTAGAAGAATGAATACTACCTGGGACTATGAGCTTTTACCTCAGGGTTGATATGACAGGAAGAGACAACCTAAGCCAGCTCTTGCCAGCTGAGAACACCCCATACAAACGACAAAACAATAGAAGATTAACCCTTCAATGGAACCAGGCGTATAACCACGGCCAGAACTGCAATCGACCAGAATCCAGGATAAACCCCCACCACTACCTGCACAAGAGATCAGTTTAGAACAATGAGGATTAACACACCACTGACCATATGTCTGTACCACCTGCATGGGACAAGCATGTACCGATTACATGAGCAATAGTAACTGATGAGCCCACCCCTTAACATGAGTAATTTGATTGGTCTACGCAACTGTATTGTAACATATATAAACCCTGCTTTCCTCTGTATCAAGGTCCCCCATGCATTAGGCTGGGGCACTGTTATGTGCATAGCTAAAATAAGAGAATAAATTCCCTTGGTAATTCTATGCTAAGCATTCTTGCCTCTCTCCTTGGCTGGCGAAGAACTGACTTTTACACCCCCATCCTGCTGCAGGAATGAGTAGCTGATGGGTGCTTAGTTGCTGGCCAGGATCAACCCACCACACAGCAAAACATAAGTAATCCCTGAAGGGTTGCCTGACTTGGTTATGGAGAATGAAGTACTGTCAGGTGGAGGACAGATAGGCTACAAAAAGCCAATTCGCTCTGGCAGAAAGAGACGCATACACACATGCAATGAGGTAGGGAAGCTGAAGGGTGCCTAAATTGAGATTTATCGTAGTGTATCCCCTTTCTCCACATATTGGAACCCTCCTCTAGCAGTCAATTCAGCAGGTCAGTGGGAAGAGAGGAATGGAGCAATACTTTTCAGTGTTTGCATGCTTATACTCCAGTACATATTGTAATAATTATATCCATATTAAGCCTTAATATCTGTGAAATTCAAACAAATATGGAAGATAATACAGTTTTCTGTTTGGATAGGACATGGTTTTGGACACCCTGGGTAAGATTCGTTTCAGACATCTGAAGTCACATCAAAGATACCCCATGGGGTAATTCATCTAACTTATTTTAGACATTTAAGATAAATTACCCTCTAGAGGTACCTGTTTTTTCCACAGGGAGTCTAGATGGACCAACTTAGACTTAAATGTCTAATTTTTAATTGAAAACATATGAATCGCTTCATATGTCAGTACATAACAAAATACAATACAACAATGCAAGAAATTAATGCAAATAATAAAAGTCAAAAACATTTAGCAAGCTATCCAAGTATCTACACAAGTAGATGATCTTGTGTAAAGGACATAACTTTTGTAATTTGAAATTTTGACATTTCTGATTGTTACTATCATCGGTGTGCTCTCAGTTGTGTGATTTTTTATCTGAGATGCTGCTACCGCTTCCTTGGAAAAAAAGCTCTGGGGCCTGAATTACCAGATCTAAACCAGATATAACTCCATTTAAACTAATGTGTCAGTATCAGTGAGATCAAATGGCTACACCCATGGTCATCTCTACGCTAGGTATTAATTCTTTCTGAAAGTCATCATTAGTCCACTGGTAGCAACAGTATTTACAGTGCTGATGTAAACTTCCAGATAACCATAGATAACCATAGTCTCTCTAAGCAGTATTGTCATGGTTTAACCCCAGTCAGCAACTAAGCACCACACAGCCACTCACTCGCTACCCCCCAGCAGGATGGGGGGAGAGAATCAGAAGTGTAAAAGTGAGAAACCTCATGGGTTGAGATAAAAACAGTTTAATAATTGGGGGAAAAAAATTGTAAGGAAAAGGAAAATAACAGAGAGAGAGAAATAAAGCCCAAAAGACAAGTGATGCA
Organism: Burhinus oedicnemus; assembly: GCA_008921705.1. NCBI lineage: Eukaryota > Metazoa > Chordata > Aves > Charadriiformes > Burhinidae > Burhinus > Burhinus oedicnemus. Next base: position 156,063 of record VFFE01008755.1, read on the forward strand.
AATGAAAACAATTGCTCACCACCGACCAACCAATGCCCAGCCAGTCCCCAAGCAGCAGCCCCCCTGCCAACCTCCCCCCTAGTTTTATTGCTGAGTGTGACATCATATGGTATGGAATATTCCTTTTGTCAGTTGGGGTCAGCTGTCCTAACTGTGTCCCCTCCCAACTTTTTGCGCACCTCCAACCTACTCGCTGGCAGGGCAGTGTGAGAAGCAGAAAAGGCCTTGACTCTGTGTAAGTGCTGCTCAGCAATAACTAAAACATCCCTGTATTATCAACACTGTTTCAAGCACAAATCCAAAACATAGCCCCATACTAGCTACTATGAAGAAAATTAACTCTGTCCCAGCAAAACCATCACAAGTATTTTGGAAAAAACTTTGAAAACTGCCTGAACTAAAACCCCATGAATATAACATCACTCATACAGGTGGCAAATTTAGAGGAAAAAATTATATGGTTAGAGTCAAGATGTTTCTTGATAAGCTTAGTGAAAAGTTTTGTGTAGTAGCAATGCTTCCTTCATTTACTCAATTCAGTTACTTAAGGTCATAAAATAATCAGTAATTTACAGTGGACATTTATCATAGAAGAGTGTATTAGGAAGCATATCTTAACCTGGCCACTGTTGTAAGAGGTAATAAAAACGGTTTTTACAAATACATTAACAACAAAAAGAGAGCCAGGGAGAAACTCCACCCCTTATTGGATGCGGAGGGGAAGATTGTCAACAAGGATGAGGAGAAGGCTGAGGTACTTAATGCCTTCTTTGCCTCAGTCTTTAATAGTAAGACCAGTCATCCTCAGGGGATTCAGCCCCCTGAGCTGGAAGACAGGGATGAAGAGCAGAATAAACCCCCCATAATCCAGGAGGAAGCAGTTAGTGACCTGCTACGCCAACTGGACAGTCACAAGTCTATGGGCCCAGATGGGATCCACCCGAGAGTGCTGAGGGAGCTGGCGGAGGAGTTTGCCAAGCCACTCTCCATCATTTATGAGCAGTCTTGGTCAACAGGGGAGGTCCCAGATGACTGGAGGCTTGCCAATGTGACACCCATCCACAAGAAGGGCCGGAAGGAGGATCCAGGCAACTACAGGCCTGTCAACCTGACCTCAGTGCCAGGAAAGATCATGGAACGGATCATCCTGAGTGCACTCACGCGGCATGTGAAGGACAACCAGGGGATCAGGCCCAGCCAGCATGGGTTCATGAAAGGCAGGTCCTGCTTGAC
>VFFE01008755.1:189310-200478 GCA_008921705.1 Burhinus oedicnemus
GTACAGGAGTGGTGTCTGTCATGGGGGCCGGCGAGGGTTGTTCGGGCATGGTGTCTGTCACAGGGGCCGGCGGGGGCTTTATGGGCACAGTGTCTGTCGCGGGGACCGATGGGGGCTGTACGAGCGCAATATTTATGACGGGGGCTGGTGGGGGCTGTACAGGAGCGGTGCCATGCAGTGGCTGTCATAGGAGCCGGTGGGATCTAAGCCGGCAGAGTCTGGACCGGATCGATGCCTTTTGTGGGGGCCGGTGGGGTCTGAGTGTCGTAGGAGCCGGCCAGGGGCTGCACCGGAGCGGTGTCTGTCGTGGAGGCCAGTGGGGGCTGTACGGGCACGGTGTCTGTCGCAGGGGCCGGTGGGGGCTTCACCGGAGCAGTGTCTGTCGCGGGGGGCCGGTGGGGGCTGTGCGGGCGCAATGCCTATCGCAGGGGCCAGTGGTGACTGTACGGGTCGTTTCCCTCTACCGCAGATCCAGCCAGTGGAGAAAACCAAGCCTGTAAAACTTAACAACACCAGCACAATAATCAAAAAATTCCAAGGGTATTCCAAACTCTCAAAAACTGTTACTATTGATGCCACTGGAACATACAAATCCTCAATAGACATCCCCCCTCTTGCTAAATGGCCCGTAACATAACCCAAGGTGTAATTATGCACAAGGCCCAGCAGAGGGATCCCGTCATCCCAGGGTGAGTCAGACCGCAGCGATTCGCGAGATGCCATTACATAAGTGACATAAAACAGAAAGATTGCAAAAGACCTGATAACATAGCAAAATACCGCCACACCAACTAACAAGGCAATTGTTTTAAGTCTACATTTATAAAAGATAAGCTGCCCTAAACCAGTGACAAACGGCAATGAACTCCCCCACAGCTCCCAACATAAGTCTGTAAAGAGACAGCAGAGGACTCCGATTATATTCCTTTGAAACCATTCCAACAGAGTCATAGTGACTGTTCAACAAATCCAGTCAAATCTGTTTAAAACTTCAACCCTTCAAAACACTCAAAGCCTACGGTTCTTCCCACACTATTTAAATTAAGTGCAAAACATCACATTAAGTGCCAAATTCGTTACAATAACACGTTGGGTGCCAAATTTGTTATGGTTTGAGAAACCCACAACAATTTATTGTCATTTAGACAATTATTCTATTACCCGATGACCCCTCCCCACCTAGGAAGGGGGAATCGGGAAGAAAACCAGGAAACCCAGGGGTTGAAATATAAACAGATTTAATAGAATAAGACTAAATAATTAACAGTAATAACACTAAAGAACCAATAGTGATCCCAATACCAATCTAAAGATATATATATAAGGATTATACTCAGCCAACTATATCAGTAGGAAGCTGTGGACTCCCAGCAGTGGACAGTGAATGTCAGACACTGCGAGTGCTACGGCCTCGGGAGGAAGGGAAGGCCTCAGGGGTCCGGTACCGGGGCAAGGAGTTCTCTGGATCGCCGCCATCAAGGGAGAGCCCCCCTCCTCAGCAAACTTTCTAATTTATAATGAATGTGACGTTCATGGTATGAAATAATCCTGTTGGCCAGCTTGGGTCAAGTGCCCGGGTCTCGCTCCTCCTCATCCCTGCACCTGGCTAGCCTGAAAACACTGAGACCTTGACACCCACACACCATAGCTGGCTATAAAGTAAATATTTTCACAAATTCAGACACCAGAGTCCTCCAAAAGTACAATTTTCCCAAGCATTAGAAAAGAAATTAGTCCTGTGTTGCTCAAAGCAGAACAGTCTAGAACTTCACTCACAAACAAGTGCAGGATCCTGATGAAGTGATAGGATGTTTGAAATAAAGATGCCCTGGCTATTCCAAAGAGGCACAACTTATTGCACTGTTCTGGGACCTGGCCTGCACCTACCGAACACTGCTCAATACTATTCAGCACCCTCAAGAAGAGAGGGTTTCTGGATATGAAAATATACCAACGGACACTGTGGCTAAACCAGAGACCCCAGCTTTCAACTATATCAGTCCCCCTTTTAATTAAAAAGAAACAATGGAAGTGGAAGTCAACTCGTTTAGTAAGGGATGAAGAAGCTTCTCCTAAGAGGGCACAGGAGAAAGAATCAGAAGAGGCAGCCTGTTCTGTAGCAGAGCAGTCACAAAAGCAGGAGGAAGAAGAGACTGAAATCATAAATGAGGTGGAAACCACCCGATCTCTGTTCCTAACTGAGCCGCAAGATATGTGAAAAGTTTTCAGCTGTCAACCAGGCAAGCAAATTCTCAGCTGGTTACTTCAATGCTGGGATATTGGGGCCAGTAGTCAGGAATTGGAGAATAAGGAATCCCGGCAGCTGGGATCCCGTGCTAGGGATAAGGCCATTGACAAAGGAATTGTAAAAGGGACAGGAGTCCTCAGTCTTTGGAGGCAACCCCTGTCAAGGGTGAAGGACAGGTATCACTTCAAAGTAGAACTTGCAAATTCCCGAAGCAAATGGACATTCAGGGAGTTATCTTAGGGAATTAACCATGGTGGAGGTGATCTATAACAATCTGGATGACAACCAGGTATCCAAAGACGCATATGAAATCCAGTGCACGCGGTTCACATGATGAAAGTTTGTACGAAATGCACCGATGTCGTATGCCAACACCCTGGCGATAATGAGCTGGACAGACACGGAGGCACCAACTGTGGATCGATTGGCCAGCCAACTCCTAGATTTGAAAGATAATCTCACTTCCTCCCTACGGGCCTACGTCTCAGCTGTGGAGAAGCTGACCCAATAATTGTCCCAGCAATCCAAGAAGGATAGGTGGTCTTCACCCACACCGACCAACGTCTCAGCTATTAAGAGTTGGCCTTTTTCTGTTCAAGGGAGAGGTTACCGGTAGTGTACACCACATGCAACCCTGTGGTTCTTCCTGCATGACCACAAGGAGGACATGAGGAAGTGGGATGGTGAACCTACCTGGAGAGTAGAAGCTCGGGTACAGGAACTGCAAGAAAAACAACAGCCAAAAAAGGCTCCATCCAGGAAAATTACTGCTCCAGTGTCTGTTGGGCAGAATAGAAGGGCTTGTCATACTTCTGAACCTGATGAAGGGACTTCTGGTTTGCAGTTACAAAAAATCAAGTAATGAAGGCTCCGACAAGGAACACAGGGGCCCTGCCTTTGGCCAGGTGGAGGAAAGGGACAACTAGTTTACTGAACTGAGTGGATTCAATGGCCTGGCACATCAGTTCCACAGGAGTATAAAGGTCTAGAGGACACCAGTGCACAGTGTACTCTAATACCATCAGATTACAAAGGGGCAGAATCCATCTGTATTTCTGGAGTGATGGAAGGATCCCAAGAACTGTCTGCGCTGGAGGCTGAGGTAAGCCTAACTGGGAATGAGTGGCAAAAGCATCCTATTGTGCCTGGTTCAGAGGCTCCATGTATCCTTGGCATACTACTTCAGGAGAGGATACTTCAAAGACCCAAAAGGGTACTGGTGGGCTTTTGGTATAGCTGCCTTGAGTACAGAGATTAAGATTAAACATCTGTCTAGCTTGTCTGGTCTCTCAGAGGATCATTCCATTGTAGGGTTGCTGTGAGTTAAAGAACAGCAGGTGCCAATTGCTACCATGACAGTGCACCAATCGAGACTCCCTGATTCCCATCCATAAGCTGATCCGGCGACTGGAGAGTTAAGGAGTGATCAGTAAGACTCACTCATCCTTTAATAGTCCCATATGGCCAGTGTGAAAATCTAACCGAGAGGAGGCTAATAGTGGACTATCGAGGCCAGAACGAAGTCACGCCACTGCTGAGTGCTGTCAAACCAGACATGCTAGAACTCCAATATGAACTGGAGTCAAAGGCAGCCAAGTGGTATGCAACAATTGATATCGCCAATGCGTTTTTCTAGATCCCTTTGGCAGCAGAGTGAAGGCCACAGTTTGCTTTCACTTGGAGGGCTATCCGGTACACCTAGAATCGAATGCCCCAGGGGTGGAAACACAGTCCTGGCATTTGTCATGAATTGATACAGACTGCACTGGAACAAGGTGAAGCTCTGGAACACCTGTAGTATACTATGACATCATTGTGTGGGGCAACACAGCAGAAGAAGTGTTTGACAAGAAGAGAAGAATAATCCTGACTCTCCTGAAAGCTGTTTTTCCTATAAAACAAAGTAAGGTCAAAGGACCTGCACAGAAAATCCAGTTTTTAGGAATAAAATGACAAGATGGGCGTCATCATATCCCAATGGATGTGATCAATAAAATAACAGCTTTCTTAGGTGTTGTGGGTTTTTGGAGAATGCATATTCCAGGTTATAGCCTGATTGTAAGCCATCTCTATTGAGTGCCCTGGAAGAAGAACGACTTTGAATGGGCCCCGACCATCAACAAGCCTTTGAACAAATTAAATGGGAGACAGTTTGTGCAGTAGCACTTGGGCCAGTCCAGACAGGACAAGATGTGAAAAACATGCTTTACACCTCAGCCAGGGATAACAGCCCCACCTGGAGTCTCTGGCAGAAAGCACCTGGAGAGACTCAAGGTCTACCTCTAGGTTTTTGGAGCCAGGGATATAGGGGATCTGAAAGCCTGTTACACTCCAACTGAAAAAGAAATATTAGCAGCATATGAAGGAGTTCGAGCTGCTTCAGAAGTAGTTGGTACTGAATCACAGCTCCTTTTGGCACCTCGATTGCCTGTGCTTGGCTGGATGTTCAAAGGGAGAGTCCCCCTCTATGCTTCATGCAGCTGATGCTACATGGAGTAAGTGGGTCACACTGATAACACAACGGGCTCGAATGGGAAACCCTGACTGCCCAAGAATCTTGGAAGTGATCGTGGATTGGCCAGAGGGCCAAAACTTCAGTGTCGCCAGAGGAGGTGACTCATGCTAAAGAGACCCCTCTGTATAATAAATTACCAGAAAATGAAGAGCAATATGCCCTGTTTACAGGTGGATCCTGTCATATTGTGGGAAAACATCAAAGGTGGAAAGCTGCTGTATGGAGTCCTACACGACGAGTTGCAGAAGCTGCTGAAGGACAAGGCGAATCGAGTCAATTTGCAGAGGTAAAAGCCATCCAGCTGGCTTTAGATGTTGCTGAACGAGAAAAGTGGCCAATACTCTATCTCTATACTGACTCATGGATGGTGGCAAATGCTCTGTGGGGATGGTTAAAGCAATGGAAGCAGAGCAACTGGCAGTGCAAAGGTAAACCCATCTGGGCTGCTGAATTATGGCAAGATATTGCTGCTTGGGTAGAGAACCTGGTTAGAAAAGTACGTCATGTAGATGCTCACATACCCAAGAGGCTTGCCACTGGAGAACATCAAAACAACAAGCAGGTGGACCAGGCTGCTAGAACTGAAGGGGCTCAGGTGGATCTGGATTGGGAATATAAGGGTGAGCTATTTATATCTCGATGAGCCCATGACACATCAGGACATTTAGGAAGGGATGCAACATACAAATGAGCTTGTGATCGAGGGGTGGACTTGACTATTGATACCATTGCACAGGTTATCCATGAATGTCAAACGTGCGCCATAATCAAACAAGCCACAAGCGGCTAAAGCCTTTTTGGTATAGAGGACGATGACTGAAATATGGGGAAGCCTGGCAGATTGATTATATCACACTACCATGAACCTGCCATGGCAAGTGCCATGTGTTTACAATGCTGGAAGTGACTACTGCATAGTTGGAAACTTACCCTGTGGTCCATGCCACTGACCAGAATACTTGGGACTTGAAAAGCAAGTTTTATGGCAACACGGCACCCCTGAAAGAATTGAATCAGACAACAGGACTCATTTCCGAAACAACCTCATAAACAACCTGGGTCTCACTTTTACCCTTCTGATTCTGCCCCCTATCCCACCAGGTGGGAATGAGCGAGCAGCTGTGTGGTGCTTAGTTGCCAGCCAGGGTTAAACCATGACAGGTCCTTAGCTTCAGTATCAGGTAGAGGATATAAACCATTTTTCCTCTTGAAGAGATATTGCCTCTTACATTTATATTTAAATAAAACAACAGGCTATCACATTAATTTCTACATTCATATATCCACATACCAAACTGCAGCACTTTATGGGAGCTACAATTTACTATTCATTCACTGACCTCTCCAGCATAAATTAATCTTGAATTTAATGCAGTAATGGTTTACTTTTTATGTGAGAAAGAAAGTGTCTATAAAGTATCTCAGGAGCTATACCTGGTCTCTCATACAGTCTTCTGTAAATCAGCCATTACTACCTGCCTGGAAATAGGCTTGTAGAACAAACTCCAGGGAGCCATCCTGAGTTAGAGAAATCCATTCCTGGGGCAACTCTAACACAGCTACAGCGCTCTTGTCATAGTAGTCTTCTTGAAGTGGAGGGGAAACATCCACTTGCTTGTTACAACTTTTTGACACCAGTTTATTGTTGACAACCTTGTTGTCCAGATTTGCAGGTGTTCAAAAGAAATTTTCTAATCATTTGATAGGATTAATAAAAGAAGGATCAACTCAAGTTATGCCAGGGGAGATTTAAATTGGATATTAGGAAAAATGTCTTCACCAAAAGTGTTATCAAACATTGGAACAGGCTGCCCAGGGAAGTTGTGGAGTCGCCATCCCTGGAAGTATTTAAAAGATGGGCAGATGTGGTGCTTAGGGACATGGTTTAGTGGTGGTTTTGGCAGTGTTAGGTTGATAGTTGGACTCGATGTTCTTAAAGGACCCTTCCAACCTAGACAATTCTATGAATATTTTATTTCTAGTCTAAAGGACTGACATTGCAGCTTAAGTGAATCTGCTGACATTGGTGCAAACACTAGATAACTACATAATACAACACTCCATGGAAGTGACTGAGATTGTGCTGTTTAAATTTTATTAACCATGTTGCAAAAATTAGCCCTGAGCACTGTTAAACTTCCTATTCTTTTCAAAGTTGCAAAATTAAAGTTCTCTCAAAACCTGTTTTGGTGGCTGACAGGAACACACAGGAAGAATCAAAGTTTCCTTGCTTTGACTGTTCTCTTCACATTTGTTTTCTTGTGACTATGCAATGTTACTGTAGCAAGTAAAGGAATTTTCTGCCTTGTGAACTGTATGCTTCCAAACAGGAAAACAGGAATAGGTGGTCCAGCATGTGCATTTTTCCTCCCAAATGTTTGGTTTCAGTGTTTTATCTCCTTCAACAGTTTGACACAAATCACAGAATTAAACAACTGGACTCCTTCTCCACCTTGAATCTCAAAAAAACCCATAACTTTCTCACCAGGCGGTTTCACCAAGGTGGCATACACAGCAATCTGTAGGAGTCTACACCCAATGCCTGTATGAATCATAAGTGTATGCCATATGCACCATGCAAAATCCTCTCTTACAAATTCACAGCTCTGCTAAATGTTGTTTAATGAACACTAGCTGCACTACACTGTGATGATTCCAGTTGAGTTGTAATAGGAAGCAAGAGCTTAATTTCTAAGCATTTGAAATGAGGAAAAAATGAAGAATGAAACATTGATACTTTTTCTTCAGACTAAACTATAGGAGTGACTTCACAATGAGACCCCTGAACTTGCTCAAAATTAGTTATTTTGAAGCTACCCTGAGGCAAACAAAACATGAAGATGGAAGAGCAGAACTAAAAAGTGAAACAAGCTTTACAGCAGCAGAGACACCCACCCCATTAATCACACCCGCTGGAAGAGCCACAGTTCTGTCCCTCCATCAAGACTTGTCCAAACTTCCTTTGTAAGGGCCCTTTATAGTACAACAGTCTACACCCAGCTAGATTAACCAGGACTCTTTTGCTATCCATTTAATCATACAGCTTACTTTCCACATATATTCCCATCCATTTGTAGAGATACCATGTAAAACACCGTGCTTGACCACGAATCACAGAATTTTCAGAGTTGGAAGGGACCTCTAGAGATCATCTAGTCCAACTCCCCTGCTAAAGCAGGATTGCCTGGAGCACATTACTCCGGACTGCATCCAGGCGGATCTTGAAAATCTCCAGAGAAGGGGACTCCACAACCTCCCTGGGCAGCCTGTTCCAGTGCTCTGTCACCCTCACCGTAAAGAAGTTTTTTTCTTGTGTTTGAATGGAACTTCCTATGTTCCAACTTGTGCCCGTTGCCCCTCGTCCTGTCACTGGGAACCACTGAAAAGAGGCTGCCTCCATCCTCCTTCAACCCACCCTTTAGATACTTATAAGCAAGAATAAGGTCTCCCCTCAGCCTTCTCTTCTCCAGGCTAAAGAGTCCCAGCTCTCTCAGCCTTTCCTCATAAGGGAGGTGCTCCAATCCCCCAATCATCTTTGTTACCCTACGCTGGACTCTCTCCAGTAGCTCCCTGTCTCGCTTGAGCTGGGGAGCCCAGAACTGGACACAGTATTCCAGTTGTGGCCTCACCAGTGCCGAGTAGAGGGGGAGAATGACCTCCCTTGACCTACTGGCCACACTCTTCCCTATGCAGCCCAGGACTCCATTGGCCTTCCTGGTGAATACCTGAGATATTTAAGTTCCCCATATAACCAAGTGAACAAAGTCCAACAGCTACTGAAATTCAGCTCTTTTAATAAAAATAAAAAAATTATAGAGAGAGGGTGAATACTCCTAAATCCAAATTTCTAGACATATTTCAAAGCAATAAATTCTGGAATGTCATGTTACATATTGGCAACCATCAGGTCAAAACAAGGCCAGACAATTAAAATACTCTACGTACCCAATATTCAGAGATTTTCAAATTTCTCTGAAATGATTCCTCTATTCTAAAAAGAATTCAGTGTTCACAAGACAAAGGAGTTGGAGTGCTGGCTTAACAGAAGCAGCAGACACTGATGATTCAGACATTTTAGCTGATTAATCTCCTGCCACAATATACAAGTCTTGATGGTCTTGACAATGCCAATCTTAACGCTACAAATTTTTTTTCGTTTATGATATGAATTCGAATTCTGAGTTAGTTGTGAGAGAGATTAGCACATTTACGTTGTGTGTTTGCTCGTAGCAGAGATTTACAATTTACCCAGATACATGCTGTTAAAGCCATATCTGTAGAACTGAAACTCACGAGTTCCTCTAAAGGTAAGCATGACAAGGCAAATCCTATTTTGTGTCTAAATGTACTTTACCTTGCCTTAAACCAGCTCATTCATTAGAAATGCCCTCTTTCTTGGATTGTTAGGGCTTTATTTCTGATTTGAATTTTTGATATTTCCTGTCAAAGGCATTTACAAGCCACTGCTAGTTTTCAACCTCAAGTAGTACTCTCCTGACACTTCACAGCTGACCAAAGTCTACTTAAGTTCTTCAGAAAGTCTATACAAAGTCTTAATTTAAGTGTTAGCAAATAGCTGCAAATCAGATCATCACTAGCATACCTACTTATGGACTTGCAGAACATAATGTAAACTATCAGTAGCTGGGTATTTGTTCACTAGTTGTTCTTCCAATTATATTTGGATAACTGCCAAGCTTAATCTCAGTTAACAAGAGCATTATTAGACTTTTGGAGAGAAATGCTGTAAATACGCTGTGTTTATCAGGGCCTCATGAATATATAATTATTTGGATTGGTTTTCCTGTGCATTTCTCTCTCTGTTTGAATTTCTGGATTTTTACCCTTTCTGGAGCTACAAGTGCTGCTTTGAATACATAAGTGTCACTTGAAGGTCACACATACCCACAGAGTGCTCTCCCACAGGTACATTCTTTCATGTACTCTGCATTCTGGGTCTGCTTGGGCATGGCACTTAAACGCAGGCATAACATTAAACACAGAAGTAGGTACATTGGCTAGATCAGAAAAGAATGTTTATGCCTTGGGTGCACATGGCAAGGTTTCAGTATTGATTGTGAGGCATTTCCCAAGCACAGTTTCATAAAGAGAATACTGCTAAGTTTGAAATCAATCCTTATAGCCTGACCAGAAACTTTATTTATTTTTTTCCAACAGCAAACATATTTTACTAGTCCCACTTTCCCTTTTCTTCATGTTAAAATGTACATACTTTTTCTCCCAATATGCTATTCAGGTTGCATTTTTCTAATCAGCCACTAGATTACTAGATACCAAAATGCTATTACTGCAGTTTCCTGAGAGCAATGTAGAGCAATGTTATAGTCTTCCTTGTTTAGGAATTAAATTTTTAAACAAGGTCTCAAGGGGCCCTGTGTAAGAAAAGGCTGAGCAAGAGTTTTGTTTTGTTGAATTGCCTTTCTTGCTGTGTTGACAAGAATTATGTGCTGGCTTCAACTTTACCAGAAGAGGTTCTTAAGCTACTTTATCAATGTGTGCATTAAGAACTACAAGAAATAAGTAAGGCTCAGAAAATGTCAAATATTTCACTTAGGATGTAAAGCCATTAAAAAAACCCACTCTTCAGCCTGTGAGCTTCTGCAATGATCTACATATAGATCTCAAAGCAATTTCACTAACAGCTTCACCTGATAACAAGCTGCAACAGTAATACCATATGATCAGCCTATTAAGCACATTTATGTATCAGATTGAGTATCTCACCTAAAGAAGGACAAACGTATACATATGCACACACACAACCATACGCATAAAAATAAAGGCCCAGTGAAAAAGCCTGTGTCTGTCAGTATTTTTGCTTTGGTTTTATGATTGATTTATTTAGGAGAGATTCAAGTAACTGCAAACACTCAAAAACTGGCAATGTTTACGAGTCAAACATCGTGAAAGTAGATCTGTACAAGCTTCTCTAGATATGTTTCTGACAAGCAACTTCAGTATTGACCTACTAACAGGTCTTGAGCATTTTTCTGTAAAATACTGGCTAATGTGGACTACCCAGTTGTCGCCGGCATCAAAGAACCACGTGGCCGCTCGCTCAACCCCCCCACGGCGGTGGGGGAGAATCAGAAGAAAAAGGCAAAACTTGTGGGTTGACATAAAGGCAGTTTAACAGAACAGCAAAAGAAAGAGGAAAACAACAACAATAACACTTATGGAGAAATGTACACACACGGTTACTGAACCAGCGCTCACCAACCGGACCCCAGGAAACCCCAGCCCGCTCCCAAGCTGTGACTTCCTCCCCTTCCCCCGGCCAGCTCCCCACTATGGCCAGCTCCCCCCTATAGCCTTGGCAGTCCATCACAAGGTATAGAACACCTGTGTCCCATGCCAAGAAATTAACCCTATCCCCGCTGGAAC
>VFFE01008755.1:252726-265063 GCA_008921705.1 Burhinus oedicnemus
GCTCGTAGTCTTCTTCACCGTATACTTTTCACCTTTGGCCTAGAAAGCTGAGTTGACTGGGCTCCAAACCGCAAGACCGGTTTTAACCAGATGGTCGCTTCTTGCATACAATAATGATGCTGTTAGCAGCTCCCGTTATCTATACGATTTACTTGCAGCAAGGTCAGGTTGTTCACTCCCTTTGTCTGACATACCAGTCCTTGACAAATGCCAGTCCTTGACAGATACCAGTCTTTGGTAAGTGAGTTCCAAAAGAATGTTTGAAACAAACAGGATTGTTAAGTGATTTAGAAATTACAAAGCGGACAGTTAGTTCCCTATATCACCCCCCACACACCATACTGGAGCATGCGCACATCAGTTAAAGGACATTGTAGCTTTAAATGAAAGTAAGAAACTGTACTAACCAATAGAAATTGTTAAGATAAGGTACTAACCAATAATTATAGTTAAGGGTGTGTATTTCTGTGTTTTGAACTGTATAAATATTCCAAAGAGTTTGTAGGCCGGTGTGCTAGCTTTGTGGATTACCACCTAGCACCACACATCTCTGCGCAGAAATGATTTAAATAAATACCTCTGCTCTGTGTGTACATTGGCATCTTGCACACCGGGTGAATGACCCCACTTTGGGACAACATTATCACTCTGAGAGCGAACAGTTTCTGCATAATATGCTGTTAATTTCAGAGAGTTCAGTTAGTTAGAAGAGGCTTAGCTACAAAGTAAAACTGCAAAACAGAAAACGGGTTCTATTTTTTTTACCTCAAACCAGGACATGTGTACATGCTGAATGACTGAAGTGATCTCTCAGGTGAGGATACAGTGGCCTCCTTTACTCCTAAGACATCAGAGGTTCATTAGACTTTTTGCCCTGCTTGCACTGGGCCAGGTATGCAAGGCAGGGCTGGTAGCAAGAAAAATTAGGAGAAAGCTCGGGCTGGAGAGGAAGGTCCACTGTGCAGACATTACACTGACCCAGTATGAGAGATGCAATTTGCTTGTGTTACCCTAGAGGTTTTGTGCTAAATGATTCTCACCATCAGGTTTCTGCTCTATTATCCCTTCAGGCTACATTCTCCCACTTGCCAGCTCTCATCCTGATGCTGCTCATCCCTATCTCCTGTCCAGCCTCCTTGGTTTCAGGTGTCAGTTGCTCTCCTTTCTTCTCCAAATTTCTGTTTCTCCTCTAGAGTTATCCCCTAACAGTATCCTCATGGAGCTGAATGAGATTTTATCACTGAACTACCCCCAGCAAACGCCCATTTTGTGCTCCTTAGCAGTGAAGGCAACAGGAAGGGCATTGAGCCTGTTCTTAGACAGCTGATCTTTATTCTGACCTTGATAGTAACCTTCTGTCTTTTCTTTTTCTTTTATTTCCTTTGCATCAAACTCTTTGCTTGCCTGAAGCCAAAGGAACAAAATATTATGTGAAGCAGTAACATGTCAGAGGACAAGCAAGCTGCAAAAGCTGTTTGTCTGATTGCAGATGACATATTTAGGAGACTGCCCATCATCAGAAATAAAACAATGTGCTGGTGTGACAGTGGATTATGAGCAAAATGGTTTTTCCTCTCCTAAGTGCAGCGAATACAATCAGCTTCCTGGAAAGGCCTTTTTTTGTGAAGCTGTGCCCAGCAGCACTGAGTGGGGTGGAGAACAGCAGGTCATGCTGACTTTAAAGGGATTCTGTAACTGAGCTCATTTACTTCCATCAGCAAAACAAGACCTCAGTAAGTCTGAGGTGGCTTCATGAACTGCTAAGATTCAGTGTAGACATATTTAAGGACTTAGAACACAGAAAGCAGAGATGGAAAAGAGATCACACAATTATGGGGCAAACTCCAGCGAGAGACTCAGGTATGTTTTATTTGGTTTACATTTGAGATGGGACTTTTGCAAATTCTACTGGGGAACTATTCTGCAAGCTGACACTCCCCCTAGTTTTCTTTGGCAGTTTGCAGACTATTACCATGCTGCCTTGTCCTTTTGTCCTAACCACAAGCATCACATTTAACCTGAATGGCATTTGGTGAAGAGTTAGTAAGCAGTGACCAGCCCTTTCTCCTCCCATGCATGAATATAAGGCAGAAAATAATTCTTCAGGATGCCATCTGAAGCTCCATGGTGTCAGCAACTCAGGGAGGCCAGATCAGCTTCAGTAAATTAACAATGAACCAAGTTGCTTTTCTAACTAATGATCTCTCCATAGCAATTCTAAACCAAGCTGTGCACATGGGCAAGCCTTTCACAGCTGAGATTTGCTCTAAGCACAGTGAAAAGAAATGTTCCCTTTGCAGATCTTAGGGTCAACACTCCACAGTGGGAATTTAGTCAGTAATTCTGATGGTGAGCAAGTAAAAAAAAATAAAATAAAAAAATTCCAACCCTCTGCAGCAGTATTGGCTCTGTACTAGTCCCAGCGGCAAGCAGAAATAAAGTCCTTTTGGTTTGATGTGAAGGTGAATCAAAAGCACACAGTGGAAACAAATTTGTTGACTAAAATGTGTTTTAGGAGGGAGATTGAACAGCAGAAACAAAAGTTGACACAGCACATAGTTTCAGTTATCAATCCCAGTTATCAAGGATCACAGGTCAGCAGGAGAGCACCTGGAGTGCAGCACAAAGGAATTCCAGCCACTCCAGCCAGATTCATCAGGGCCCAACTTAAATGCCTCTGTGCAAACACATGTAGCATGGGTAACAAACAAGAGGAGTTAGAGATGTGTGCATACCTGCAGGGCTATGATCTTATTGGCATCATGGAGATGTGGTGGGATGGGTCCTATGATTGGAGAGTTGGAATGTAAGGATACAGACTCTTCAGGAAGGACAGGCAGGGGAGATGAGGAGGAGGCATCACCCTCTGCCTGGGGATGGATGAGGAGCTGACTGAGAGCTTATGGGTCAGGATTAAAGGGCAGGTGACATTACAGTGGGGGTCTGCTACAGGCAGGACCAGGAAGATCGAGTGGATGAGGCCCTCTATAGGCAGATAGGAGCAGCCTCAGGTTCACAAGCCCTGGTCCTCATGGGGGACTTCAACCACCCCAATATCTGTTGGAAGGACAACACAGCAGGGCATAAGCAATCCAGGAGGTTCCTGGAATGCATCAATGATAACTTCCTTCTCCAAGTGATAGAGGAGCCAACAAGGAGAGGCGCCATGCTGGACCTTGTTCTCACCAACAAGGAGGGGCTGGTGGGGCAGCCTTGGCTGCAGTGAGCATGAAATGGTGGAGTTCAAGATCCTTAGTGCAGCAAGGAGGGCTTGCTACCCTGGACTTCAGGAGAGCAGACTTTGGCCTCTTCAGGGATCTGCTTGGCGGAGTACAGTGGGATAAAGTCCCGGAGGGAAGAGGGGCCCAAGAAAGCTGGCTAATATTCAAGGACCTCCAAGCTCAGGAGTGATGCATCCCAACAAAGAGGAAATCAGGCAAAAATGCCAGGAGGTCTGCATGGATGAACAAGGAGCTCCTGGACAATCTCAAACAGAAAAAGGAAGCCTACAGAGGGTGGAAGCAAGGACAGGCAGCCTGGGAGGAAGACAGAGAAATTGTCTGAGCAGCCAGGGATCAGGTTAGGAAAGCTAAAGCCCAGAGAGAGTTAAATCTGACCAGGGACGTCAAGGGCAACAAGAAAAGCTTCTATAGGTATGTCGGTGACAAAAGGAAGACTAGGGAAAATGTGGACCCTCTCCGGAAGGAAACGGGAGACCTGGTCACCTGGGACATGGAGAAGGCTGAGGTACTCAATGACTTTTTTGCCTCGGTCTTCACCAGCAAGGGCTCTAGCCACACCACCCAAGTCGCAGAAGGCAAAGGCAAGGACTGGGAGAATGAGGAACAGCCCACTGTAGTAGAAGATCAGGTTTGAGAGCATCTAAGGATCCTGAAGGTGCACAAGTCCATGGGACCTGATGACATGCATCCTCAGGTCCTGAGAGAACTGCCAGATGAAGTTGCCAAGCCACTGTTCATCATATTTGAGAAGTCATGGCAGTCCAGTGAAGTTCCCGCTGACTGGAAAAGGGGAAACATAACCCCCATTTTCAAAAAGGGTAAAAAGGAAGACCCGGGAAACTACAGGCCAGTCAGTCTCACCTCTGTACCCGGCAAGATCATGGAGCAGATCCTCCTGGAAACTCTGCTAAGGCACATGGAAAATAAGGAGGTGATTGGTGGCAGCCAACATGGCTTCACTAAGGGCAAATCGTGCCTGACAAACTTGGTGGCCTTCTACGATGGGGTTACAGTGTTGGTGGAGAAAGGAAGAGCAATTGACATAATCTACCTTGACTTGTGCGAAGCATTTAACATGGTCCCGCATGACACCCTTGTCTCTAAATTGGAGAGACATGGATTTGATGGATGGACCACTCAATGGATAAGGAATTGGCTGGATGGCCGCACTCAAAGAGTTGCGGTCAATGGCTCCAGGTCCAAGTGGAGACCAGTGATGAGTGGCATTCCACAGGGGTCAGTAATGGGACCGGCACTGTTCAACATCTTTGTCGGCGACATGGACAGTGGGACTGAGTGCACCCTCAGCACATTTGCCAACAACACCAAGCTGTGTGGAGCGGTTGACATGCTGGAGGGAAGGGATGCCATCCAGAGGGACCTGGACAGGCTTGAGAGGTGGGCCCGTGC
Organism: Burhinus oedicnemus; assembly: GCA_008921705.1. Taxonomy (NCBI): domain Eukaryota; kingdom Metazoa; phylum Chordata; class Aves; order Charadriiformes; family Burhinidae; genus Burhinus; species Burhinus oedicnemus. The sequence goes on from VFFE01008755.1 coordinate 257,379, forward strand.
CAACCTCATGAAGTTCAACAAGGCCAAGTGCAAGGTCCTGCACGTGGGTCGAGGCAATCCCATGCACAAATACAGGCTGGGCGGAGAATGGATTGAGAGAAGCCCTGAGGAGAAGGACTTGGGAGTGTTGGTGGATGAGAAGCTCAATATGAGCCAGCAATGTGCACTTGCAGCCCAGAAGGCCAACCGTATCCTGGGCTGCATCAAAAGCAGCGTGGCCAGCAGGTCGAGGGAGGTGATTCTGCCCCTCTGCTCCCCTCTCGTGAGACCCCACCTGGAATATTGTGTCCAGCTCTGGAGCTCTCAACATAAGAGGGACAAGGACCTGTTGGAGTAAGTCCAGAGAAGGGTCACAAAGATGATCAGAGGGTTGGAGCACCTCTGCTATGAGGACAGGCTGAGAGAGTTGGGGCTGTTCAGCCTGGAGAAGAGAAGGCTCCAGGGAGACCTTATAGCAGCCTTCCAGTACTTAAAGGGGGCCTACAGGAAAGATGGGGAGGGGCTCTTTATCAGGGAGTGTAGCGATAGGATGAGGGGTAACGGTTTTAAACTGGAAGAGAGTAGATTTAGGCAAGATATTATTTAGATATTAGGAAGAAATTTTTTACAATGAGGGTGGTGAGGCACTGGAACAGGTTGCCCAGGGAAGCTGTGGATGCCCCATCCCTGGAAGTGTTCAAGGCCAGGTTGGATGGGGCTTTGAGTAATGTGGTCTAGTGGGAGGTGTTCCTGCCCATGGCAGGGGGCTTGGAACTACATGATCTTTAAGGTCCCTTCCAACCCAAACCATTCTATGATTCCATGAGTCTATGAAATAAGAAGCAAGGCAAAGAAATTGCCCGAATCCTTAGTCCTCAACAGAAACTAAACATGTGAGCAGAAGTTTGCTTAAACAATTGTTTCTCCTTAATTTTCATTATTATAAATGACTTGCATTTGGGGAGGAACTGATATCCTCTTTATATACCAGCACGCAATGCTATTTATGTTCCAAATACAAAAATCACAGGGCAGCAAGTGATGAGCAGTGTGTAAAACATGTATATCAGCCCTAAAAGTGAACTGTGTTAGGCACAATAAACCCGGGGCAGCCTGTAGAATTAGCTGCCACTGGGATTCAAGACACAGTACTTTGTCGTTGACCTTGAAGTATTCTAGTGAATTAAGAATTGTGACGCACAGGTAATGCTCTTACAGTAATGCCTCTTAAAATGCTCCTCTGGCATCTGTCACAAATGAGGTGAAAAAAATAGGCACTCTAGGGAGCCAGCTCTGAAAACAGGAGGAAACCACCTCATGGATATGGATATATATATAGGTATAACTAGCCTCTAGTTCCTGCTTGTTTGCTTTATTTCCAAAGGTTGAGTGCTGAGGATCATTATTCTTAGTTTTCCTCTGCAATAAAGTACCTATATTTTTTAGTAAACGTTACAGTTTTTGACTTGATATGACACTAGTGAGCAAGAGTAGTAATAAGGTGATTGCACCACTTTTCCTTGTCTGTGATATAGTAGGGTTGAGTGTCTATAGGTAAGAATCAGAAGGAGGGCCAACAAAGCAGACATCATGGTGGGAGTCTGTTAGAGACTGCCCAACCAGGATGAAGAGGCAGACGAAATATTCTATAGACAGCTGGGAGAAGTCTCAAGATCGCTCGTCCTTGTCCTCATGGGGGATTTCAACTTACCAGATACCTGCTGGGAATACAATACAGCAGAAAGGGAACAGTCTAGATGGTTCCTGGAGTGTGTTGAGGATAACTTCCTGACACAGCTGGTGAGGGAGCTGACTAGGGAAGGTGCCCTGTTGGACCTGTTGTTTGTGAACAGAGAAGGACTTGTGGGGGGTGTGATGGTTGGAGGCTGTCTAGGGCATAGTGATCATGAAATGATAGAGTTTTCGATTCTTGGAGAAGCAAGGAGGGAGGCCAGCAGGACTGCCACCTTGGACTTCTGGAGGGCAGATACTGGTCTTTTCAGGAGCCTGATTGACAGAGTCCCTTGGGAAGCAGTTCTGAAGGGCAAAGGAGTCCAGGAAGGCCAGACGTTTTTCAAGAAGGAAGTCACAGGCGCAGGACCAGGCTGTCCCCATGTGACAAAAGACCAGCCGTTGGGGAAAAAGACAGGCCTGGCTGAACAGAGCACTATGGTTGCAACTCAGGGGTAAAAAAAGGAGAATTTATGACTTTTGGAAGAAGGGGCAGGCCACTCAGGAGGACTACAAAGATGCTGTGAGGCTATGTAGGGAGAAAATCAGAAGGGCCAAAGCCCAACTAGAACTTAACCTGGCTTCTGATGTTAAGGACAATAAAAAAAGTTTCTATAAATACATTAGCAACAAAAGGAGGACTAAGGACGATCTCCACCTTTAGGGGGCGGAAACATAGTGACCAAGGATGAGGAAAAGGCTGAGGTACTTAATGCCTTCTTTGCCTCGGTCTTTAATAGTAAGACCAGTTGTTCCCTGAGTACCCATCCCCCTGAGCCAGAAGGCAGGGACGGGGAGCAGAATGAAGCCTCCATAATCCAAGGCGAAATGGTGAGTGACCTGCTACAGCACTTAGACACACACAAGTCTATGGGGCTGGATGGGATCCACCCAAGGGTACTGAGGGAGCTGGCAGAAGTGCTCACCAAGCCACTTTCCATCATTTGTCAGCAGTCCTGGCTAGCCGGAGAGGTCCCAGTTGACTGGAGGTTAGCAAATGTGACGCCCATCCACAGGAAGGGCCGGAACGAGGATCCAGGGAACTACAGGCCTGTCAGTCTGACTTCGGTGCTGGGGAAGATTATGGAGCAGATCATCTTGAGTGCCATTACGTGGCACATGCAGGACAACCAGGTGATCAGGCCCAGTCAGCATGGGTTTATGAAAGGCAGGTCCTACTTGACTAACCTGATCTCCTTCTATGACAAGGTGACCCTCTTAGTGGATGTTGTCTACCTGGACATCAATAAAGCCTTTGACACAGTTTCCCACAGCATTCTCCTGGAGAAACTGGCTGCTCATGGCTTGGATGGGTGTATGCTTCGCTGGGTCACAAACTGTCTGGAAGACCGGGCCCAAAGAGTGGTGGTGAATGGAGTTAAATTCAGTTGGCGGCCAGTCACAAGTGCTGTTCCCCAGGGCTCAGTATTGGGGCCGGTTCTCTTTAATACCTTTATCAACGGCCTGGACGAGGGGATGGAGTGCACCCTCAGTAAGTTTGCAGATGACACCAAGTTGGGCATGAGTGTTGATCTGCTTGAGGGTAGGATGGCCCTACAGAGGGATCTGGACAGGCTGGATCGATGAGCTGAGGCCAGTGGTATGAGGTTCAACAAGGCCAAGTGCCGGGTCCTGCACCTGGGTCACAACAAGCCCATGCAGCGCTACAGGCTTGGGGAAGAGTGGCTGGAAAGCTGCCTGGCAGAAAAGGACCTGGGGGTGTTGGTTGACAGTCGGCTGAATATGAGCCAGCAGTGTGCCCAGGTGGCCAAGAAGGCCAACAGCATTCTGGCCTGTATCAGGAATCGTGTAGCAAGCAGGACTAGGGAAGTGATCATCTCCCTGTACTCGGCACTGGTAAGGTTCCACCTTGAATACTGTGTTCAGTTTTGGATGACAAGAAGGACATTGAGATTCTGGAACACGTCCAGAGAAGGGCAACGAAGCTGGTGAAGGGTCTAGAGCACAAGTCTTATGAGGAGCGGCTGAGGGAATTAGTATTGTTTAGCCTGGAGAAAAGGAGGCTCGGGGGAGACCTTATGGCTCTCTACAACTACCTGAAAGGAGGTTGTAGTAAGGTGGGGATCGATGTCTTCTCCCAAGTAACAAGAGATAGGACAAGAGGGAAATGGCCTCAAGTTGTGCCAGGGGAGGTTTAGATTGGATATTAGGAAAAATGTCTTCACTGAAAGTGTTGTCAAGCATTGGAACAGGCTGCCCAAGGAAGTGGTGGAATCACCATCCCTGGAGGTATTGTAAAGACGTGTAGACATGGTGCTGAGGGACATGGTTTAGTGGTGGTTTTGGCAGTGTTAGGTTCATGGTTGCACTCAATGATCTTACAGGTCTCTTCCAACCTAGGTGATTCTGTGATTCTATATATATATTTATACATACAGACATAATTCCCTTAGTTTATGGGCCATCCCTCTAAAATGTTCATTGAGTTCATTTAATCCATGACTTTGGGCTCCATCTGTTTGTTAGAACAGTTTCTCAGGGCAGATGAAATATGAGATGGTGTGTGGTGCTGGACTGTTGCATACTTTATCCAGAGCTCACCGCTGCTGTATCTAGTGCAGCCCATGCCCACGGTCTGCAGGTTGAAGATGTCAATCTCAAGGAAGTTGCTGGGTGCCAGTTGTTGAAGCCAGTTCTGGTCCCACCACTGCTGCACTTTACTCAGTTTCATTAAAGTCCATCTGTCATTAATTTAGGCGATTCTTACCATAATACAATCAATAGTAATTCTAGTAATGACGACATACAGTGGCAGTATTAGTTAACAATTAACATCATACAATTTGATTCACTGGGTATTCTCGCCCAACATCCTGAGGTACACATCGGACCTCCCCATCCTTCCGCATCACCCACCAAGTGCACCCAGGTCCTTGAGCAAAAGCAATCCCACAGATAGGTTTGCCTTTGCCTGAGGCAGGACTAACCCAGACTGTCTTCCCTAGCATATTCTTCATGTGCACTACAGGGACTTTATCCCCTTCTACAGCACGTGAAAGTTTTGATTGGGCAGGGCCAGCTCAATTGGCAGATCCCCTCGTGTTGACTAACCAAGTAGCTTTTGCTAAATGTGTATCCCAATGTTTGAAGGTCCCACCACCCATTGCTCTCAGTGTAGTTTTTAACAGTCCGTTGTATTGTTCTATCTTCCCAGAGGCTGGTGCAGGACAGGGGATGTGATATACCCACTCAATGCCGTGCTCTTTGGCCCAGGTGTCTATGAGGCTGTTTCGGAAATGGGTCCCATTGTCCGACTCGATTCTCTCTGGGGTGCCATGTCGCCATAGGACTTGCTTTTCAAGGCCCAGGATAGTGTTCTGGGCAGTGGCATGGGGCACAGGGTATGTTTCCAGCCATCCGGTGGTTGCTTCCACCATTGTAAGCACATGGCGCTTGCCTTGGCGGGTTTGTGGGAGTGTAATATAATCAATCTGCCAGGCCTCCCCATATTTATATTTTAGCCATCGTCCTCCATACCAAAGAGGCTTTAACTGCTTGGCTTGCTTGATTGAGGCACATGTTTCACATTCATGGATAACTTGTGCAATAGTGTCCATGGTCAAGTCCACCCCTTGATCACGAGCCCATCTATATGTTGCATCTCTTCCTTGATGCCCTGAGGTGTAATGGGCCCACTGAGCTACAAATAATTCACCCTGATGTTGCCAGTCCAAATCCACCTGAGCCACTTCAATCTTAGCAGCCCGATCTACCTGCTGGTTGTTTTGATGTTCCTCAGTGGCCCGACTCTTGGGTACATGGGCATCTACATGGTGTACTTTCACAACCAGATTCTCTATCCGGGCAGCAATATCTTGCCACAGTTCAGCAGCCCAGATGGGTTTATCTCTGCGCTGCCAGTTGCTCTGCTTCTACTGCTGTAACCACCCCCACAGAGCATTTGCCACCATCCATGAATCAGTACAGAGATAAAGTACTGGCCATTTTTCTCGTTTGGCAATGTCCAAGGCCAGCTGGATGGCTTTCACCTCTGCAAACTGGCTCGATTCCCCTTGTCCTTCAGTGGCTTCTGCAACTCGTCGTGTAGGACTCCACACAGCAGCCTTCCACCTCCGATGCTTTCCCGCAATCCGGCAGGACCCATCTGTGAACAGGGCATATTTCCTCTCATTTTCTGGTAGTTTACTATATGGTAGGGCCTCTTCTGCACACATCAGTTCCTCCTCTGGTGATATTCCGAAATCTTTTCCTTCTGACCAGTCCATGATCACTTCCAGAATTCCTGGACGACTAGAGTTTCCCATTCAAGTTCGCTGTGTGATCAACGCCATCCACTTACTCCACGTAGCATCAGTTGCATGATGTGTGGCAGGGACCCTTTCTTTGAACATCCAGCCCAACACCGGCAGTCGGGGTGCTAAGAGGAGCTGTGCTTCAGTACCGACCACTTCTGAAGCAGCTCGAACCCCTTCATATGCTGCCAATATCTCTTTTTCAGTTGGAGTATAGTGGGCTTCGGATCCTCTGTTTCCCTGACTCCAAAACCCTAGGGGTCGGCCTCGAGTCTCTCCTGGTGTTTTCTGCCACAGGCTCCAGGTAGGGCCATTCTCCATTCTTGCTGGCTGCGGTGTACAGCACGTTTTTAACATCTTGTCCTGCCTGGACTGGCCCCAAGGCTACTGCATGAACTATTTCCTGCTTAATTTGTTTGAAGGCTTGTTGTTGCTCAGGGCCCCATTTAAAATCATTCTTTTTCTGGGTCACTTTTGATATAGAGGGCTCACGATCAGACTGTAATCTGGGATGTGCATCCTCCAAAAACTCACAACACCTAAGAAAGTTTGTTTCCATTTTAGTAGTCGGTGGGGACATAGCTGCTATTTTGTTGATCACATCCATGGGGATCTGACGGCATCCATCTTGCCATTTTATTCCTAAAAACTGGATCTCCTGTGCAGGTCCCTTCACCTTACTTCGTTTTATGGCAAAATCAGCTTTCAGAAGGATTTGAACTATTTTATTCCCTTTCTCAAAAACTTCTTCTGCAGTGTCGCCCCATACAATGGTGTCATCAATGTATTGGAGATGTTCCAGAGCTTCACCCTGTTCCAGTGCAGTCTGGATCAGTCCATGGCAGATGGTGGGACTGTGTTTCCACCCCTGGGGCAACAGATTCCAGGTGTACTGGACGCCCCTCCAAGTGAAAGCAAACTGTGGCCTGCACTCTGCTGCCAACGGGATTGAGAAGAATGCATTAGCAATATCAATTGTCGCGTACCACTTGGCTGCCTTTGACTCCAGTTCCTATTGAAGTTCTAGCATGTCCGGCACAGCAGCGCTCAGCGGTGGTGTGACTTCATTCAGGCCACAATAGCCCACTGTTAGCCTCCACTCTCCATTAGATTTTCGCACTGACCATATGGGACTATTATAGAGTGAGCAGGTCTTGCTGATCACTCCTTGAGTCTCTAGTTGACGAATCAGGTTATGGATGGGAATCAGAGTGTCTCGGTTAGTGCGATACTGCCGCCGATGCACCGTTGTGGTAGTCATCGTCAGCTGTTGTTCTTTGACCCTCAACAACCCTACAACAGAGGGGTCTTCTGAGAGACCAGGCAAAGCAGACAGCTGCTTAATTCCATCTGTCTGCAAGGCAGCTATGCCAAAAGCCCACCAGTACCCTTTTGGGTCTTTGAAATACCCTCTCCTGAGATAGTCTGTACCAAGGATGCATGGAACCTCTGGGCCAGTCACAACGGGATGCTTTTGCCAATCATTCCCAGTTAGGCTCACCTCAGCTTCCAATACAGTCAACTCTTGGGATCCTCCTGTCACCCCGGAAATACAAATGGGTTCTGCCCCTCTATAGCTTGATGGTATTAAGGTGCACTGTGCACCAGTGTCCACTAGAGCCTTATACTCCTGTGGGTCTGATGTCCCAGGCCACCGAATCCACACAGTCCAATGAACCCGGTTGTCCCTGTCCCCTACCT
>VFFE01008755.1:269061-279196 GCA_008921705.1 Burhinus oedicnemus
TTGGCATACGATGATGGTGCACTCCGTACAAACTTCCGCCACATGGGCCTTGTGCACTGGACTTCATCAGGATCTGTGGGTAACTGTGTGTTGTCTGGATCATAATAAATCATCTCTCGCACAGCTAATTCCCTCAGGTACTGGATACCTCTTTCCATGGTGGTCCACTTGCTTGGATGACATACAAAATCTTCACTGAAGGGGTACCTTTCCCTCACGCCTGACAGGAGTCACCTCCAAAGGCTAAGGGCTTGTGTCTTTTTCCCAATCGCCTTGTCAATGCCCCCTTCCCTAGACAGGGATCCCATCTGCTTGGCCTCCCTACCCTCTAATTCCAAGCTACTGGCCCCGTTATCCCAGCATGGGAGCAACCAGGTGACAATGTGTTCGCCTGGAAGTTGGCTGAAATCTTTTCGCATATCCCACAGCTCACTCAGGGACAGGGATCGTGTGATTATCTCTGGTTCTGTCTCTTCCTCCTGTTCTTGGGATGGCCCTGGCTCATCGTCATCCCTTACTAAGCGAACTGATTTCTTGGTGTATTTCTTCTTCTGTATAGGGGCAATATTGGTACCTGCACAGGTTGGTTGTCTGGTTCAGCTGCCACTGGGGTTTGAGTAGCCACTTTGCCTGTCACAGGGGTTGGAGTAGCCTTATTGCCTGTCTCAGAGGTTGGCGTAGCCACAGTACCTGTTGCAGGGTTTGGAATAGCCACAGTGCCTGTCACAGGTCTTGGAGTTAGCTGCGGTGCCTGTGGGTCTCTTTCCCCTGAGGATGCTGCCTAATATCCAGCAGTGTTTGGTAGATACTGGCCAGGGCCCAGCACAGTGTGGTAAGTTGTGCCTCTCTGGAATAGCCACAGCATTTCCCTTTCAAATACTTTATCGAGGTCCTGTAGTTGTTTGGGGGTGAAGTCTCAAACCATGGGAGGTGAGAAGTTCTCTAGATACCTGCCCATATTCTCCCACATGCCATGCCACCCATGACTATCCAGCCTCGGGGCAGGTCTCTGGGGGGTAGTCTTAAACAGTTGTTTAACCCTAAACAAGACCTGAAACACATTCAGAAGACGTAGCAATAGGAACATGCTGGTTTGAACATCCCAAGGATATTCAAAATTCTCAAAAACTGTTGTATCTGGCCCGAAGGAGAAAAGGGAGGCAAAAGAGGTGGGGAAAGTATCCCCCCCTTGTTTCCCCCTGTGATTTTTAATAAATTCCAAGAGATGGTGCCCGAGGTATGGGCAGGACAGCAATTCCGCATAAGTGTACCGACATAACAACCTGAACAATGATGTTATCATATCATAAGTTGATATTGCACAGGGCAGCAAAATGATAATCCTGATCCCTCTCCCAGAGGTGATAAACAGCATTGCGGGGAGTACATAGGGCAGATAAGAATTTACATAACACAGCCACGCGAACAAACAAAGCAACATTGTGACCAGTGACTAATATAATAAATGCATATAACAAATTTGTTTTAACACACTCTGATCGGATCTGTCGTTATCTCAACCCTTCATGCCCCACGTTGGGCTCCAAAAAGGACTGTCGTGGTTTGGCCCCAGCCAGCAACAAAGAACCACGCAGCCACTCGCTCACTCCCCCCCAGCAGCAGGATGGAGGGAGAATTGGAAGAAAAAGGCAAAAGTCGTTGGTTGAGATAAAGGCAGTTTAGCAGAACAGCAAAGGAAAGAGGAAAACAACAACAATAATACTGATAGAGGAATATACAAAACACAATTAATGTACCACCGCTCACTGACTGGAACCCAGAAAAGCCCCAGCCCGCTCCCAAGCGGCGATTCCTGCCCCCCCCCAGCCAGCTCCCCCAGCTATATACTGAGCAGGACATCACATGCTATCGAATACCCCCTTGGGTAGTTTGGGTCAGCCATCCTGGCTGTGTCCCATCCCAGCTACTTGTGAAAATTAACGGTATCCCCGCAAGAACCAGGACAATATCCTAGCCATCTCTCCAAACATTTTTTACTGTCAAATGCCCTCTGGCACACAGTATATGGGAAACAAATTTACTGCTTTCTGTGCTTCGAGTACCTACTATACATCCTATTTCCAGAACAGTCATCTCCTTTGAAAAGTGCTTCCTACCTTTCCTAACATTTTGACCAGCCTGCAGGATAAGGACTTGTACCCCAGCGATAACACTAACTTCAGAGAACTCTCCTTGGCTGCAAGCTGATCCCAAATCAGCATGCAGGTACAGACGTTGGTTACTTTAAATTTATCAGGGCCACATAGAGAACATGCAAAGAACCAGTAAGGAAACTCACACATCAATAAAACTATTATTGCTGCTTTGTATTTGGACTGTGGAAATATTCTATTTTCATGGGTCTTTCTGTACACCAAGGCCAGGCAGGGGAAATGGTTTCCTTATTTTGCAGAAAGATGAGATATACTGGCATCACTTTAAATGTATCTGAACCCAAATAATATTTTTAACATGTTTTTTGGAAGAGGGGGAATCTTATTCCTAGAATTCTAGCTGAAAAGGAAGTGAACTTGCTTTCTCCATCAAAGGTTTGCCCTGTCCTTTGAATTCACAGAATTGTCTTTGTTCTTAGCCAAGTACTGTCATTGAACTGGTATTAAGTTGAGGTACAGGCCTGATACGGATGAATCTCTCCTCTCCTCAAAAGCAAAAACACTCAGGACAGCTGTGGAGATGACCTACCAGGAGTCACTCACAGTAGAATGGACTAGGAAGTCAAATTGGTTAGACAGCCTTTGAACTCAACCCGTTTCACGCTCTTATTTCTCCTGGAGTGTGCTGAACAGACAGGTGTATTTACAAAAAGTCTGTGGTGCACATTAATTTTCTATCTGTTGGCACTGAACTGAGGGGCCTCAGGCAGCTGTCCCCCATGCTCCCTGCACAGACATCAGAGAGAGACACCCCTTCAGAGGGTGATTCAGCCAGCAAAGATCTGAACTGAGCTTTAGAGGTGCTTCTTTCTCCGCTGATCTGGTAGTATCATAGGCTAGTCACATTCCTTTATTGGGTAAAATAACTCAACAGCTTCAGCAAGGCCACCTGGAGGTTACCCTGGCAGGGGGAAAGCAAGGTCTTGGGAAGAAGCTCTAGCAGAGTGAAACAAGGAATTCAGTTTTCAGATTAAGACAATCAAATGTTGGTCTACATGTGGCTGGCTGGCTGGCTGTGCTCCCAGAGTTTAAGCTCCCACTACAATTAGTAGAGATCAATCAATCCACTTCACTGAGTGCCAAAAATTCACCTTAAAGAAGATCCCTATATTTGATCTGCTGATTTACTCTCTAGGCTCCATTGACTGTAACGGCCAGCCCTCTACTGACTTAAACTCATCTTAATCCAAGATCTGAATCCTACTCATTGTCTCCTTTATGTTATGGAATACCATGGATTAAATTACAGATGTGTGAATACTGCATGTAAGTCTGGATAATATGATTGCTAAAGTACAGCCTATTTCTGATCAAAGGCAAAGTGATGAGAATAATCCACAATTAACACTGAAGCATGGCACATAAATCCCAGTAAAATAATAACCTTCTGAGAGTAGGCATATAAATCCATTTCAATGAAGGGTGAATTCTCACCCTGTCATGGTTTAACCCCAGCCAGCAACTAGGACCACGCGGCGGTTCACTCACTCCCCGCACACACCCCCAGTGGAACAGGGAGAAAAGGGAGAAAAAGAAAAAGAAACACTCATGGGTTGAGATAAAGACAGTTTAATAGAACAGTAACAGAAAATAAAATAATAATAAATGTATAAGAATATACAAAAAGAGCAATGTAATACAATCGCTCACCACCCGATGATCGATTGCCCAGCCTGTCCCGAGCAGCAATCACAGATTCCTGCCCCCCCAGCCAACCCCCATTTATATACTGAGCATGACATCTATTGTATGGAATATTCCTTTGGCCAGCTTGTCTTGTCTATGCTCCCTCTCAGCTTCTATGGGAAGCTGAAAAAGTCCTTGACAATATAAGCATTACTTAGCAACAACTAAAACAATATGCGTCATGTTCTTTAATAAATGAAAAAATAGGCTTATTTCATTAGCAATATTCAGTATTCTGGAATGACACGGATAGCACATACCCACAGCAGCATATCTGTGGTATAGCTTTGAAGCATGGGCTTTTTAAGAGAAAGGTTTGTGTTTTTCAGTAAAACCTAGCAGAGCACTGCAGTGTGCCCCAAATCCTGTGTAGTCTCTCAGGATGCAGATAGCTTACTGAAACAATGTTAGAAGACCACAGAGCAGACAGCAAAGCAAAGGTGCAGACCCAAGAGCTGACAACGGCTGCACCACTGCTGGAGGTGAAAGCAGCAGCTTCAGATCTGAGACAGCTTCTTTGTGCTGTGCTGCTCTGCACCACATGGATGGACCAGCATGCACTGAAAGAGCGGAGAGTGTCTGCCCCATGCAGACCCACAAAGTGCAAACTGAAACGTGGCTCTCTGAAACACAAGGGCTGGAGATACTAGAGATACTAGACAGTTATTCTGACACGCAATGCCAGCAGGAGTTGTTCTTCTACTTTACAGGACACAAAGCAGCACAGCAAGAAGAGGAGAGTGAATGGACTCTTGCTGTAGTGAGGAAGACCTGCATGTCATGAGGATATTCAGTGTTCACCTGAGCAGAGGTTAAATTTCAGACCCTGACACACATAGCAAGTGTACGTAGGAAGAGAAGCTTTGCTAATGACAGATGCAGATAGCACGATTTCTGGTCTCAACCAGGAGAACTGAGCCTGTAAGCATCACATGCAATCAGAAATAGGTTTCGAACCAACTATTACTGCTGTCTAAAATATTAATCTGCATTTAAAGCTGGGCAGATTCAACCCAAACCCTTTTCAGAAAAATACCGATTTAGTGGGAGCAATGTACCTCAGAATATCATTGTGGTATCACCAAATAGTTCATGCAAAACAAAGATCTGAAAAGAATCTAAATCTTTCATTGTGGTGCTTACTAAGTGTCTGTTTTAACAGATTTTTCATTTATATTTTTCCTTAGCTGAATTTAAATGAATCAGCAAATGTTCAATATCAGATAAAAATATTTTGTTTGCTGGACAGAAAGGTTTTTTTATTTGCATCTTTCCCTTTTGGTTCACCAAAAAAACCCATGAGGCATGCATATTTTTCCTCCATTTCCTCCAAAATGCTTAGTGGCCAAACCAGTAGGCTCAACACAACAGTATCCTCAAGTTAAAAACTACAATGCTTGGGGTAAATCCTGCATTCACATAGTAAATCTCAATGTGGGGACGACCCTCAGTAGTCATGAGTCAAAGTAGAGATTTTTACTACACAAGAAGCCAGTGCTACAGTTTCTTGTGTGATAAACTGGCAAATTACGTTCTCTTTGGAGGATTTAAAACCCAAAACACTGCAGCCTTACATCTTAGATCCTGTGATACATGGCTTTCTATAAATCAAGTCTGCCAGCTGTCTCTGATATAGCTTGGACCAAGAAATCATGCTAAAAGGAACCACTGCTGCTTAAAATCTGTCCTTTCTCCTTCAGGAGCCCTTCTAAAAAAAGAAGCAAGATGGAGAAGCACGGTTGTGAACATCTGCTTGTTTCTGAGCATCACAGCTGCACAAGCACATCTATTCTTTCCTAGATATGCCCATGCTTTGATGAGCTTGCTGGCTGGGGCTCTATCCTTTAGGCTTGGATTTCTGAGAAGCCAAAGGAAGGGGCTGGCTGTGCTTTGCACCCAGTTATGCAAGCTCCTCTAGGGAGAAGAGATCAGTTTCAAAGACAAAAATTTTGGTACCCAAAGTGGCTCAGCTGTTTACTTGCCTTTCAGATATTTAAAGTGTAGAGGACAAAAAAGGTTATCTGCAGGTCAGCAAATTTCTCCAAGCAAATTATTCTTATTACCCAGGTCTACAAAACTCTGAGCATAGTCTAAGAATTTGCCTGTGCTACAGACTGCGTGGCACAGACAGATGACTGATAAAGTCACAAATTAATGAATTCTTAATATTTTTTTTCTATCAGTGAGCAAAACCTGTGCAGTATGGCACTGAGCACAGGCTAATCTAGCCTGCTGCGAAACATGCTGGGTGAGCTTGTGCTGCTTCAGCAAGACTCTCTCCTGGCTTATTTAAATAGCTCTGCCAACTCCATGCTTTGCTGCAGTCGCAGAATGGGTGTGCTATAAGAAAGGAAATGGCTGGCACTTCGAGTTTCACTGTATGCCAGTAGTTCAGAAAAATCAGGAAAGAACAAATCTTTCCAAGAAGCTGAGAGTTTAGGCACATGCTGAATGTGATTTCAAGGTTCTTGAGGACTAACAATAATGTAAGGGATTTATGCACGCCAACCACCATAACAAGGTCCGACCCTAGGATCCCGCTGATTAATGTAAGGTCCGAGTGAAGGTTTCCAATTCCTCTTTTACTAGTTCTCAGGTTACAGCTCAAGCTGGGTGCCTCCAGAGAGGGATCCCTACCCCAGATCGCGCCCCTCAATTATACCAGTACCACCCATCACCTGGTCCCCAAGTCCAATCACTTAATTCTGGTCAGTGGTCTCTTGATTTCTTATTGGTTTTCACTGTCACTAGGCTGGCCTTCTTCTGAAGTTGCCTCATTCTCTTGGGATTGCTTCCTTGGTCCTTATCTTCTTCATTCCACTCGCATCTGCCATATTCAACTAGTTCTGTGTTAGTAGCACTAGTTTTATCAAAAAAGTTTATGCTCGTTCAGCTCTTGCGGCCTAAGGCTTCAACTACTTTAGCTACTAGTGCTAAGCTACTAATGCTAAATGAGACTATTCAGAGAGAATAATACAGTTAATCAAATTTCTTCTATAACAATAATAACTGTAAGTTTTATAGCACTTCTGAGTGCATTAAGCCTGTATCTGCAGCACTCTTTTTTACAGCCAAGGGAATGAGAAAGGCCAGTGGAGGGGACTACCAAAGACACTACAGCAAGCTGGAAGAACAGGGAGCAGAACTGGGACTTCACAGGACTCTGGTCAAGGTAGCCCCATCCCAGGATCACCAAGAAATTTAAACTGGGATCACCAATGCCAATTCTGTTCCTATTCCCTAAAATGCCCAGAAGTATTCAAATATATTGCTGTATTGATACAAGCCCTGATCACTGTGGATCTGGCTGTGAACCACGCTGTGGGCAGGAAGAAGACTAATACTGAACTTTCAAAACAGTCCCTTCCCAGAAAAGAAAATGTTTTGAGAATTCATTACTTTGTAGCTCAAGGCCAGAAAGCCTGGCCTCCTCTGTTTCACAGTTCACAAATGTTACTGGTATATCCTGTTTTGAGTCCGATAACTTGGTTTTGGCTAGTACATGTATACTTCATTTGAAGATCTCAAGAGACAGAGAAGCCACTTTCATTTTGCAGTTTGTTTCAATGTTTAATCGCTTTGAGTGATTAAAAAGCTGCACCTAATTCTTTGACTTATCTGGCTTTCCCACTGTTAATTCTTACTATGCCTATCTTGGTTGGATGAAGGACTTCTTTAATATCTGGTGCTTTCTCTTCATTAAGATACTTTAAAACTGAACACTAGTTACCTTTCAGCATAACCTTCACAGCCTGAAATCAAAAATCCCATTTATGTTCACTAGTCCTGCATAGAGAGGCCTGCTCAGCTAAAAGCTGGGAGCCAACATGAGCTTTGCCACACCAGTCAAAGGCACTGCCTTCACAGCTGTAAACAGAAAGACGCTTCTCAACGGACATGGAGAAGAGTAGAATATTAAGAAACTTCACACAGATATGTGGAGGACATCACATGGCTAGGACTTGTGCTAGGGCCACACAAAATTCACTTGCAGTCTGAATTTCTACTGGATATTGTTCTCTCTCCACCTTTAGGGCATCTTCTCCAACTCTTGAATCAACTTGAGGCTCTTTACTGAACTATCTACAGTTTTTCTGCATGCTTTGAAAAATGTTGGCTCCAGAACCAAACATAATATTCCAGTATCAGTCTCACTAATGCTTAAATCATATAATCATATAATCATATCTCTGCTGCTATTTAGGACTCCCTGTTTGCAGTCCAGGATCATGTTCACCCTCCTTGCCAACTGATCACACTGGGAACTAAAATTTATTGCTTGTCCACAAAAGCCTTTTTTTTTTTTCCTTTTTTTAGAGTTGCTGCCTTCCAAAACACAGCACTCCTCCTTGTTTAGAGAGGTATAACATTATATTTGGCTGCATTAAAATGCATTTGGTTTGAATAATTCCAGCTTACCACAAGCTTAATCACTCTGTGCGACAGCCCTGTTCCCAGCATGATTTACAACTCCACCTGCCTTTTCATTAGTCACACATTTCATCTGTTGTGAGTTTATATTTCTATCCAGAGGACCAATGAAAACAATGCTTAGCTCCAAGGCCACCACGGATCCTAACAGCACCCCCTCTGAGATACTGGCTCAGATGATAACTCCACCAGCATTTATTTTCTGACATCTGTCAGTGGAAGTTGAACCCCTCTATTGAGACCACCTGCATTGGGCTGAACTCAGTGAGCACAGGCACTTCCCACCCCAGGGAAATACGTACCCTCTGGTCAGCAGCATTGACACTGCAAGATCTGCAAGCTCTGAGCAAGCCCATCAGTGCAATGGAGGCAAATTGCCCAGGGAAGTTGTGGAGGCCCCATCCCTGGAAGTGTTCAAGGCCAGGTTGGATGAGGCTTTGAGCAACCAGGTCTAGTGGGAAGTGTCTTTGCCCATGGCAGGGGGGTTGGAACTAGATGATCTTTAAGGTCTCTTCCAACCTAAACCATTCTATAATTCTATGATCATTTTGGTTTATGCTGATTCAGATGTTTAAACATAAAATTTAACATTCTGTCTAGCACCTTTCACCAACTGCTGGACTAATTCCTGGTACTCCTGATCAAGTTAATGTTATTAGCTGGGGCTCTGTTTAGGAAGCACAGAACTTGCAGTTTGGATAGGAGAAGGGAAAAAAACCAGAATTTCTAAGTCTTTTGGACATTTTGGAAAACACAAAATTGACATGTGATAAGGCAGGCTGTAATTTATACATGTCCTGAGTCCATGTCACAGTCCTAATAACTGCTGTGGGCTACACACATGTCAGAGGTAAGACACACACCTCAGAAACACAGATGGATAGATACAAACAGCCTTTAAGGAAATGAGTTGTCAGGTACATTTGCATCTTACTCTAAAATACAGTCTGGCAAAGTAATACGAGAGACACCACAGTCAACTGGGCTGACAAAAATGTGAGATTTAGGAAATGCCTGGAACAACGCACTGTTTGTCATTGCATGCGAGAGCAGAGCCTCAGAAGCAGACAAGAACAGGGGAGAATGGGATGAAAAGATGTAGCACCTTCCTGAAAACAGCAGGAGGATCTGGCTTGCAGCTCAGCTCTCCCCTGGTTCACATAAAGGTGAGCAGGTGAGCATTGCAAAAAGAGAAAGAATATGCGACTGGGCTGTTTGCAATGCTGTAGGTAAAACCAGAGTTTTCTCATTCTGATCAGACAGGGTTTTGCATGATAGGTCTAGGAGGCACTACAATCCTCTCTTAAATTTTCTTCTTTAAATAAGGTATTCATAAGGGCTTGGTTTTACAATGTAAATAGTAAATGTGCAACTACCCATATGTTATGAATACTAACTCACACTCTGAAGATACTCAAAAAAAAGGCAGAGAGAGTCTATATCTTTATCTTGTACGATAAAGGTACAAGATTAGCAACTGGGAGATTTGTATTCCAGACCCTGCTGTGCCAAGACCAGCTAATGTGGTCTTAGTCCTTTCTTCTCTGTACTTCTGTGGGAAGATTCCTGATGGAAAGTGAGCATCCTGTGATCACTCCAAGTCTCAATGATCTGTGTGTGGCCTGTAGGTAACTTATGTAAGTGTTGTACTGGAAAGGTTACTTGCGGTCAACACGGTAAGAGAGTAAACAAGAATGGAGGAGGAGGTTGCACTGAAGGCGGAACTTGAAGCAGGATGTAGGCGGACAAAGCATCCGCTTGGACTTGTACTTTGAGCCAATCAAGAGTAGCCTTAGGCGCGTGCTTAATGATGTAAACCAATCAGTAAGTTGTTGGCGTGTTAT
>VFFE01008755.1:284631-304781 GCA_008921705.1 Burhinus oedicnemus
CTGAAGGCGGAACTTGAAGCAGGATGTAGGCGGACAAAGCATCCGCTTGGACTTGTACTTTGAGCCAATCAAGAGTAGCCTTAGGCGCGTGCTTAATGATGTAAACCAATCAGTAAGTTGTTGGCGTGTTATCTCGAACAGCACAACGTATATTAACTGAGCTATCTGCGCAATAAAGCGGCATTAACCTGATCACATTGGTCGTTGTGTTGTGTCCGAGCCTTCTGCGTCAACATACTTCTCACAGCACTTCTGAGGATACACATCACTGGATGAGGGAGGAAAAGGGTAACTGATGGGGGCTATAAAGTTCCATATATCAATAATGTCAAAAGCAACACTCCTGTTGTTTTCAGGAATACATTTATGTTTTGACCCTCAGCTAGACAGACTAACAATCTCACATAACTTGCTCCCATAGTGTCTCAGAAGCCAGGGAGTGGAGGACACTTCCCAGCTCCAACACCCAGGAGGACACGCTCATCTCCACAGAGCACACTGGAGCTGGGCAGCTGGACAAGTGCTAATCCTATCATTACACATTTGGCAGCAGTCGGCACAACCAGGTGAACTCTTGCTCCTGCCTTTCTTGTTTTGGTCGGCTTAAACTGCAATCTTGATAGTGTTTTATTATTTAATACCTGAGGCTCTATTTATTTCCTCTATCCCTGTTCTAAAAAATTGTCATACTTGATCCCATTTGCGGCCAACTAAATATTTAAGAGTGCCATCAAGTGGCCAAGTGGAGGGCTTCCAGGAGGCACATGCCATTCAGAAATCCCCAGGATCATGCAACAAATGGACATCTATAAATGTGCCGCCTTTAAATAATCACACCAGCCTGCTGTTACTGCAAACAAGCCAGGCTGCTGACATCTCAGTATTCCTGACCTGAAGAGCTCTGAGGGGGATGCACGCACTGCAGGAGATGTTTATGTGTTCCATAATTAAAGGACAGGAATGTTAGAGTTTTATGATGATTCTGCAGTCTCTTGAAAGCAGACAGGTGCCTGATGAGATGGATGTGTACAGCCCAGACCATGGAGGAGGCAATTAGAAATGATACTGCAGCTCAGAGAACTTTTCTGAAGACATTTGGCAGAAGACACAGATTTGACTGAGGAGCAAAGAATCAGCAGAGTTTTACACACAGGCCAACCTGCAGTCGATTTTGCACAGGCATGTACTTCAAGAAACAATGAATGTAAGAGCAATCATTACAGCTCAGACACCTGCCCCTATCCTGTTTTCAGCAGCGGTTGACATCAGACACTTAGGGAAGTACATAAAAACAGGGCATAAAAACAGTGATATTTTTTCCAGAATACTGTCTAGGCCCCTATTAATTTGTGGTTAAGCATCTCCCAGGTCCCTAGTGGTCCTCTTCCCATTCCCCTGTGCAGAAACCAGCTACCGATTGTTAAATCTGGACAGTACCTTTCAGCATTCCTCTTTGTATATGGCTGGAATATACACCGGATATTCAGTTCTTCTCACAGTAATTTCTTATTTTTGGGTTGCTTTTATTTTTAGTGCATGAAATATTGTGCATCTGAAGCAGATCTGTGAAGCATGATTGGTGGTTAATATAAGTGGGTTTTAAGAGCTACTAAATGTAGATTTCAGAGCAAAATGACTCGTTTTCTAAAAAAAGAATGAAAACAAAAGTAAATTTTATATTTATGTCGTGGTTTAACCCCAGCCAGCAACTAGGACCACGCAGCCACTCGCTCACTCCCCCCAGTTGGGATGGGGGAGAGAATCGGAAGAGTAAAAGTGAGAAAAAACTTGTGGGCTGAGATAAAGACAGTTTAATAGGTAAAGCAAAATCTGTGCATACAAGCAAAGCAAAACAAGGAATTTACTCACTGCTTTCCATCAGCAGGCAGGTGTTCGGCCATCCCCAGGAAAGCAGGGCTCCATCACACCTAATGGCCACTTGGGAAGACAAACGCCATAACTCCAAATGTTCCCCACCTCCTTCTTCTTCCCCCAGCTTTATACACTGAGCATGACATCACATGGCATGGAATATTCCTTTAGTCAGTTGGGGTCAGCTGTCCCGGCTGTGTCTCCTCCCACCTTTTTGTGCACTCCCAGACTACTTGCTGGTGGGGTGGTGTGAGGAGCAGAAAAGGCCTTGAGTACTTAGCAACAACCAAAAACATTAGTGCACTACCAACGCTATTTCTCATCCCAAATCCAAAACATAGCACTACACCAGCTGCAAGCAAGAAAGTCAACCCCATCCCAGCTGAAACCATGACAATTTGTTAGTCTCAAATAAAGCCAGTTCACAATGTATATGGCACCAAAGCAACAGCTTTCAATCCTTTGATCAGATAACAAAGGCAGGGGGAAAAAAGGCAGTTATGACTAGGAGAGCATCCTTCTGAGTGAAATTTCCAAACAGCAACTAGCTGTTATGAGGGAATGGAACTGGTCCAAAAGGTCAATATCTGTGTGAACCATGGGCCAAATTTTGGCTCACACTTAGATATGATGGAAAAAGGATGAAAAAGAAAGAAAATAATCACAGAATAGCTAGGGTTGGAAGGAACCTCTGGAGATCATCTAGTCTAATCCCCCCTGCTTAAAGCAGGATCAACTAGAGCATGATGCCCAGGACTGTGTTGAGTCAGGTTTTGAATATCTCCACAACCGCTCTAGGCTGTAGAGATACTGTTCCATTGCTTGACCACCCTCACAGTAAAAAAGTTTTGTCTTATGTTTAAAGGGACTTCTCTCTATCTCAGTTCACATCCATTGTCTTTTGTCCTTTCACTTGATACCACTGAGAAAAGTCTGGCTCCATTTTCTTTATTCCATCCCATCAGGTATTTATACACATAAGAAAAAAACTTCCACTTTTCTCCAGTGACAGCCAACTTCGTAGACTCCCAACTCTGGGAAGCCAACCACTACATAAACCAAAGCAAACTACAAGTCTGGTCAACATCATGAATTCACTGTGGGAGTTAAAGGGGGGGTTAGCTCCCCATTATCTCCTGCCCCCATCAGCCAGGCTGCTGTTGGACAGTCTGGCTTCCCTCCAGCATCTCTGCAGCAGAGGAAGAAGCCTGGGAATGCATATCATTTAGGAAATATGTTTTGCTCCAGAGCATCACTCTCCTATCCTGTGTGAACCAAGGTGGGTGTCATGCACCTGGGCACCTCCCCTGTACATGAAGGGGTTGCATCTGGCCCTGGGCAAGACAAAGCTAACCTGCCTGGGAAACTGTTCACAACAAAACACTCAGACATTTCACAGAGCAAATACCATGTTACAATGTGAAAACCAGCTCCCAGTATTTTGCTGGGGTGATCCTGTTCTGAGCACAGCCTTCCACAGTCTTACAGCTTGGACACAAAGATACAGTCATACAGCACCAAGGGCACCCAGGAAGGCTGAGCCAAACATCTCCAAACTTCAAAATCCTTGGCATCCACAATCTGGCATCCACAGTATCAACATCTTGAGAATCTACTGTGCTGGCTTCTCTTTTAAGAACTCGCCAAACAATAAAGCAAGCTGATACAACTGTCCCTCTATGAAGACCTCTTATACAGTGCTGGAAACCACTTCATCAGGCACCATTTGATGGGAGGAGCTGAAGAATGCCAATGAATCCCAGTCAGCTCTCTTATACCTGGAGGAATCTGGTGAGAATAACTCAGGGCTGAATGAGTAGGCAATAGGTTTTGGAGCAATACCTGCTGCCTTTCTTTTATACCAGGTGAGACTCTTTCCTACAGCAGTCACTTGCTTAACTTTAGCAATGATATAAATCCAGTGTGATAATGTTGAAAAATTAAGGATGCATAGATTACCCAGTCCTACACACAGAGTAAGCCTCAAGTTCCCACACAGGAAAGTCATATTCTCCTTATCTTATAGCCAGGAAAACAGAAGTGTAGAGGAGCTGCTGAAGACACAACTCAAAGCTAGTTACATGATTCACCACTTAGATTCCCCACTGATATAGAGATTTAAGCATCCCCGAATAATTCTTTCCTACCTTCTCTAGCTGACTTCATCCCACAATATCCTAAAACTCACTTTTTTCCTCTCTCACCTGCATTACAGAAAAGCAATATCCTCAAGAACAAAACATGCAGTGCTCAGAATAAATTAAAAAAAAAAAAAAAACAAACACAACCCCCCCCCCCAAAAAACAACCAACCAACCAACAAAAAAACAAAAATCCCACCACAAGAAGTGCAGAGTTTTTTATACTGTTCTGGTGTTAGAGGTTTATAAAACCTGAAAATTTGGTCTGCGCTTATTCTTCAGTGAACAGAATTCTTAAAGTATTCCGGATAGAATCTTAACCTGAAGCAGCCTATAATATGAGTCAGTGGAGGTTAACGTCTAGATATTCCCGGGTATATTCTGAAAGTTTGGCAGCATAGCATGAAGTGGAGAATCAAAAGCTATGATTGAGTTCCCCAAGAGGGGATCAGCAGAGAAAAATGTTATACTGAAGAATAAGTATTTTTGTTGTGCAGCAGCAAAAAACCAAAGCTAAGCTAAGAAGAGTTTGGACATCTTATGAGAGTCAACTCTAATGAAAACATTAAATTAGATAGATTTCCTTCAGGTTTTTACTGATCCCCTCTGTTAAAAAACGATCCTCACTCATCTCCAGAACAAAAGACAGAAGAGAAAAGTATTTGACGAAAAAGTCTTTAATGGGGCCTTATACAATTTCTTTGTAGCATTGTATTGGGATTGTGTGGTAAGGTTTTGGTAGTGGGGCGGGGGGGGCTACAGGGGTGGCTTCTATGAGAAGATGCCAGAAGCTTCGTCCATGTCCAATAGAGCCAGTATCAGCTGGCTCCAAGATGGACCTGCTGCTGGCCAAAGCTGAGCCAATTGGCAACAGTGGTAGCACCTCTGTGATAAAATATTTAAGAAAGGGGAAAAAACTTCTGTACAACAGAAGCCAGAAGAGAGGAGTGAGAATATGTGAGAGAAACAACTATGCAGACACCAAGGTCAGTGAAGGAGGAGGGGGAGGAGGTGCTCCAGGCACCAGAGCAAAGATTCCCCTGCAGTCCATGGTGAAGACCGTGGTGAAGACCATGGTGAAGCAAGATGTACCCCTGCAGTCCATGGAGGACCTCATGCCGAAGCAGGCGGATGTGCCCAGAGGAGGCTGTGACTCCGTGGAAAGCCCACGCTGGAGCAGGCTCCTGGCAGGACCTGTGGTCCCATGGAAAGAAGCCCACTCTGGAGCAGGTTTGCTGGCAGGACTTGTGACCCTGTGGGGGACCTACGCTGGAGCAGTCTGTTCCTGAAGGACCGCACCATGTGGAAAGGACCCACACTGGAGAAGTTCACGGAGGACTGTCTCCCGTGGGAGGGACCCCGCGCTGGAGCAGGGGAAGAGCG
Organism: Burhinus oedicnemus; assembly: GCA_008921705.1. Lineage (NCBI taxonomy): Eukaryota > Metazoa > Chordata > Aves > Charadriiformes > Burhinidae > Burhinus > Burhinus oedicnemus. The sequence continues at coordinate 290,027 of VFFE01008755.1, forward strand.
TCAGGAGGAAGGAGCAGCAGAGACAACATGTGATGAACTGACCACAACACCCATTCCCCATCCCCTGTGCTGCTTGGGTGGAAGAGGTAGAGAAATCAGGAGTGAAGTTGAGTCCAGGAAGAAGGGAGGGGTGGGGGGGAAAGGTGTTTTTTAAGATTCAGTTTTATTTCTCATTACCCTACTCTGATTTGATTGACACTAAATTAAATGAATTTCCCTGAGTTGAGTCTGTTTTGCCCATGATGGTAATTGCTGAGTGATCTCCCTGTCCTTATCTTGACCCACAAGCCTTTCATCGTATTTTTTTCTCCTCCTGTCCATTTGAGGAGGGGGAGTGATATAACAGCTTTGTGGGCAGCTGACATCTGGCCAAGGTCAACGCACCACAAGCATTCTGCCCTAGGGATAATGACAAGCTATCTAACTTCAGGAGCTTACATAGTAACTTACATATTGCTAGAATTAATGATGGAATGAGCCCAACACAGATTCATAAATTCTAAGGCCAAAGGAGATCATTGTGATGAATAAATCCTATATTTGTTCCTATGCTTAATTACTTCCACCATTAAAAATTCAATTTATCTCCAGCTTTCTGAGATCTCCAAATTCTACTTCCAATTGCTAGATTCTGTCCTAGATGAAAAAGGAAGATTAAAGAGTTCTATTCTGTAAGAGATCTCCTTCCTTTCCCTTCAAGTAACTAATGGACAGTAATCAAATCACTACTTAAACTTCTCCTTAATAAGCAGTTGAGTTGTTTATGTATTTCACTGTAAGGCAGAGTTTCCAAACATAAGTCACTGTTGCTCATCTCTGAACCTTTTTCAATTTTAACATCCATTTTGAAGACTGAACTGTTAATATCTGAATACAGCATTCCAGTAAAGGTCTCACCAGCATCATATGCAGAAGTAGCACCTCCTCCCTCCTGCTACTCTCTAGTATGTGAATGCATACAGCATCCCACGTCAGATCTCCTAAGGTGAACTTCTACAACTGCCTTTCTGGATTTAGCTAGAAGTTTTCTTTCTCAGAGCATACATCAAGATAGGAGAATATTTTCAAGTCCATTTTCATGACTGACACAAACCAATCTAACCATGGGCTGCTGCTAAAAATGCTGAGCTCTCTTTCCCTCTGCTGTTTTTTTTTCTTCCCTCCTCTGTGTCCTAAACCTAGTGACCCTGTGCTTGCTGATCTGGCTGAAAAAACAATAATTTTAAATGGCACTGTCATCTTAGGGCACCGATGGTGATATTGCATGCATGTAACACTCAATCTAAGTAATTAGCAGTTCTTAAATGAAATCTAAAGAGGACTAGGTCTTTAAAGCTTCCAAGTGACCCAGCTCTCTGACTGGATGCTCTCCAGCTAAGACAGACAGCTGAGTTAGCAAGCTTCCTGCTTGTTGCAGGAGCAAGGGATGGTTGGGACAAGTTAGGAACTCTCCAAAACAGAAACATAGTGTGAGGGCACCAGTCTGGAGAAGCAGCACTCCAGGTTGAATAACCTCTCTGAAAAAAAAGCCTCTAGAGTCACTGCCCCTCTATAGCAATTGCTGGAATAGAGCCTTCTGTTTCTAGGACCGCCCTACGGAATCAGAGATTAACATGGATCTGGATATGTGCTGCCTTCTGTGGGTCCTTTTGCTTGGCTTTTTCATCAGTAAGAATGGAAGCATCATTGTCCAACCTCATCTGGGAAGACACAGACAGTCAAGGCAGAAAAGAACTCAGACACCACAGCAATGGAGACCATTTAAGAAACTAAAACAGGCAGGCAGAGATCCTGCCTGCCCTGCAATCCCAGGTCACCGTGGAGGAGCCCTTGCATCCATTGGCTCTGAAGCCAGTCTAAACAACGAACATGGATAACTGCAGCACCAGGCTGGAAGACAAGGGCAACTAGAAAATTGCTCTGCTGGAAGAAGTGCAATATAGGTCATCCAACCCATAGCTATTTCTATCTTAACCCTTCCTGCAAACCATGTATGGCCTGGAGGAGGGTCGGATCTTCTTGTTGGTTTCTTTATATTTTGTAACTGCTAGATGCCACAGCTGGAGCAGAAAGGACTTCAAATGAACAGTAGAAAGCTGACCTCTGGTGTTGGGAGCAGGGGTACAGAGAGAAGACAGCACGGAAGGCATGCTCCTGGGCTCCTGAGCACTGCTTCACAGTCTGTGTAGTTCTCTGGTAAGGTTCACTCACTAACATCACTTCAGATAAATGAATAAAAACAGTTGATGAATGAAAGCAACATGGAACAACAGGCTACAGTGCTTGGTAGGAGTATTGCTGTTTTCATTTCTGTGCTTTCATATCAGTTCTTCCTCCACAAAGCATCTAATCAGCCGATGCCATACAGCAGAAAATTAATGGCTTCCTTCAGAGAGCAGCCTCATGATGCCAGAGAGCATAGCCGGATTGTTTGTAAATATTTGATTAGGAAAAGCAAATAAAATTGGCATGAAAACATGCAGGAATTAATGCTGTGTCACTATCCAATAGGGATCTTTATAGTACAGAGGTGATGCCAGCCAACGTTAACACATGTGGTACTACACCAAATGTCTTCACCAGTGACTCTGCTCATACAAAGCTAGCATTTCCACAGATCCAGTCTGTAAATAGCTGATTGACAGGAGCTGACATAGTTTCCAGGGGATACATTGGGTGTTCTGTTCTGCTCCATCTCTACACAGTACATAAAAGGGAGGGTGCAGGAGCGTCCTCAGAGCCTTTGTGTACATCCTCAGCCCTCTCTTTGCCAACTGAAAAAGGGGACAGGGCTTGGGGTGGGAACAAGCCTTGCTTCCTCAGTGTTGTGGCTTAGCCCCAGCCAGCAACAAAGAACCATGCAGCCGCTTGCTCACTCCTCCACCCTGGTGGGATGAGAAGGAGAATCAGAAGAAAAAGGCAAAACTTGTGTGTTAGGATACAGACAGTTTAACAGAACAGCAAAGAAAGAGAAAAACAACAATAATAAGACCAATAAAAGAATATACAAAAATGATTAATGCACAATTTAACCGCTCACCAACTGGAACCCAAAACACCCAGCCCCCCTCCTGAGTAGCAATTCCCCACCCCAGCCAGCTCCCCCAGTTATATACTGAGCATGAAGTCACATGGTATCAAATACCCACTTGGCCAGCTTGGGTCAGCCCTGGCTGTGCCCCCCACTCAGCTTCTTGTGAAAATTAACCCTATCCCTGCTGGAACCAGGACACTCAGCACTCAGTGTCCTTTGAAAATCTCCCAACCAGGAGCAAAATACATGACTAGTCATTAACCCATACATGTTTCTCTGTGGATTTTTTCATGCAACAGAACCCTATTTTGGGGAGGTGTTCCCTTGCAGAAGTCTCTCTCTAAGGAGAGGGATATAGGTAGGGCATAGTCTGTGATGAGCTTCAAGGTCCTCTACTTACACACCTGCACAAGGAATTAAAAGGCCCCTGCTGCCATAAGGCAGCATGGCCACAGGAAAGAAGACTGTCCTCCAGGAAGGATATGTTCTTGCTCACCCACCTGTCTGAAGTGGGAAATCCCTCATTTGGTTTCCAGTCCAAGCTCTGTTCCTTTACTTCTGAATTTCAGGTTTGGATGTAACAAACCCTCTGGCAAGGGGTGTCAGGTGTATGCTTGCAGGTTTTTTTTTCTCCAGCAAGTGAGTCTGACAATGGCAGGCTGCTTAAGAGGAGATAGAGTTCCCATCCTCTTGAGCTTTAAGATGCTGGTCTTTAAAGTGCCACACACCTCCGGAAGCCATTAGGCAGAATTAAGCCTATCTTGATATAGAGAAATGATTTCTGGAGGCCCATTCCAGCCTGATTTTATATCATTCTTTAACTTCATACTTTGACTTTTGTATGAAACCAACATTGCAATAGCCAAAGATTAAAATCAAACCAATGTGCTAATTTACAGTTCCTTCCAACAGAAGAAAAACTTTATGTTGTAACGCAGAAGGCAGACATCATAAAATTCCTTTCCAATGAAAACAGTGGGCTGATTCTGATCTTGTTTATGTGAACAGAAATTAGATATAATTCCACAGCCAGACATGTTGGTAAGCCTAGGCATGAAATCAGAATACAGCCTAGCAGTATTTTAGATATTGCCTGATTGCCCTCTCCTACCCAACACAGAAAATATCAGTAAGGTGTGGTAATCATCCCAACTGACAGTAAGCTTTCGTTGCCCAGTTATCTCAATCATTACATGTGGTTTTCAGAATTTCTGCTCTGCAGCTGTTTGCCCAAACTGACAATTTACTTTTCCACTTCAGCTGGAAGTCACATTCCCTCCTTTCTCTTAACTAGTTCTGCAGTTATGTAAACACATGTGGTAAGTAAAAGAAAAAAAATGCATGATTAATAGTGCAAATGGCACCCAGTGAGGCTTGGAGAAAGCTGACGATTCGAGAAATAATAGAATTCAAATTGGGAAAACTATAGCTTGTTAAAATGTGAATCAGCTGGTGGTCAACATAGAACATGGTCCCAACTGACTGTCATTTGTAAATTAATTGAGATTTCCTTTTGGTGGCACCTACTCTGAGAGTCCAGTTGAAGTCATTTATACACCATAGCAGAACTCAAGAAACAGCATTACATTCTTAATTATTCAGGTTGGGACTACATACTGACAGCTGTAATGCCATATGCAAGAAGTGATAAGAATTTGTTTCAAAGAAGAAAAGGAAATTGCAACTTTCAGAGCACACTGTGAAGGCTGGAAGGATTAGAGGTTGTCAGAGATCCTGCAGTACAAGAGGTGCATTAGGAAGAAGCTAAGCTCTGATGCCTTTAAAGTATAAGAGATCCCAGTGGGGCTTGGTTAGAAATCTTGAAAACTTTTTTGCAAAGCTGAAAATGTAGTTCAAACTTTCCTTTGCAAAACTTAATTCATTCTTCTCAGGGGGAATCGAATCCAAATTTGGAAAATTACATTTAAGAAATCATAAATAGTTCAGCCACAACAGCAATCTAATCATTACACATAAATTGAAATGCTATAAAGGAAGCAAATGAACTGCAAGGAGCATCAAACCAGCAAAGCTGGACCAGACCCAGACTTACCGGCGATTTCCTATTGTATTCCAGGGATCAAAGTGGAGCTGTGAGCTAGTCTCACAAGACGTGTGAAATTGCAAGTCATCAGATCTGCACAGCCATGAACCCACTGGGATTTTTCTCAGACCACAGAAGTCCATTTATTTGGGAACCACTTCCTCTACCTTCATGAAGGGACACTGCTTGGAGAGCTGTGCAAGGCATCCTATAGACAGGAACCACAACAGGGCTGCCGATTCCCGCAAGTTTATCAGGAGTGCAGGAGGGGGTTTTTTCCAAGCCTCAGCTTCATTATTTAAACACAAGTTCTGTTTCTGCTTTGTTTCCGAACAAAACATTGCTAGCCCTCATAGTAATAAAGGAAAGTTTTACCAAACAGATTCCACCCTGAAAGCACAGAAGGCAAATAAAAAGACGTCAAGTCGTATAATTTTTAATAACCTCATGATTTTGAGAGCCTGCCTTGTGATCTCTGAATGATCAGACTTGGCAATATCATACCATCCTCATGGAAAAATTTCCTAACTACCAAAGAAATTTTCCCTATATCCTGAAACATGAACTTCCAATGCTTATTAGTATTACCTTTTCTACTTCTAGTTCTTCCTGTTTTCTTACTCTCATATGTCAAATAGCTTTTTGCTGAAGACATCATAAATCCTTACGCTGCATCCAAAACAATTTAAAATACATTATTTTTATCATAAAGACATATATATTCCATCACTCCTCTCCTTAAATTCTGGCCCACAGACTGCTTTAGTAATCTAGTTTATTTTGCTTTAAGAGCATCTACTAAAAGAAACAACTTGTTAAGCTATTACATAAAAATAGAGAAATTTTTTTGCCTATAGTGGTTTGTAAGAAAAATTATTTACATACACAGCCTTGCCTTTAAGGGTGACTATGGCATGCGGTGTAGCAAGGGGCAGACCAAGCCATAGAGAGAAGTTACACAGAGGAAATTTTGTTTGCTTTATGCTATGTTTTCATGTTGATGGTTTTCTGCACTATAATGTGACTCCAGGGTTTAACTGACATGCAAGCTGTTCACACTGATTCATATAGCAGTACTGTATAACTCACATTCTCTTCATAGATTCTTCTACAGTGCCCAGCATTTTGGTGTGGGAGTAACTAAGTTCAGAAATAAAGCAATGAAAGTCGAAGTTGGGTTAATAACTAACCCATCTGGCCAGTGTGATACCAACAATTATACCATTGCTGATAATGTCTGTACAGAAGATCTGATCACAAGCTCCGCAGACCTCACATATAGTGATTTATCTTTTCCCCATCTGAGTTAGAGAAGACAGATGATTTCATCACACACACACACACTCTCTCCCTCCCTCCCTCTCCCTCCCTCTCCCTCTCCCTCTCCCCCCTCTCCCTCTCCCTCTCCCCCTGTTTTTACCCCTAGGGAACTGCTTGCCAAATTACAGACTCCACACAAGGATTCAACATTAAAGTGCCTCCTTAGATTGAAAGACTCTGAATGCAATTGAAAAATGCAGATCACCCAATCATATCTAAGCCTGCAACAGTTAACTTCAAAAAAAATCATAACAGAATTCTGTACAAATTATTTGTATGATCATCTAGTTTTTCAACAGCATCACTTCACTACAGAGGCTCCATTCCTATAGTCATGAAAGATTAACAATAGCTCTATCTTCTTAACGAGGATTTTAAAATTTTGAGCTTTAATAGTACTGAGCTGATTAACCACAGTAAACTATGCATTAAGCAGTAAATAAAAGTTATGGAGTCAGTGGCATTCCTTATCCATATGGCTGATTTCACAACCACAGTTGAATCTGAGAAACAGAGGAAATGGAAAGACCTCTCAGGTCACTGGATCCAGAGCCTTTTCCTGGCAGGCAACGAGAGCAAATCCATGGCATACCAAACTCTCCTTTAAACTAATATATGTGCTTCCACCGGCCTTAAACACCTCTTATGCCTCCTTGGCATGGAGCGCTATGGAGGCAAAACAAATCAATTCATTTCGTCTTCCCTTGCATGGAGGCTCTGGAATTCCTCTGAAGAAAGTGCCATATAAATTTGGTTTATTGTTAGGTAAAAGGATTTTACAAAATTCCAATCCTTTGTGAATCTACCCATGTTAGTGAACCTCCTCCTTGAAGTCCTAATGCAGAGTTAAATCAAGGTCAGATCTTCAGTCTTGCTACTGATATCTCTCAGACAGAACTAGAACCACTCAGATTAAGAAATCTTAGTGACCCATATCAAGGTTTTAGCAATGAAATATAAAGCAAGCGGAAGAAAATCAAGTCCTTCAAAGTACAAGTTAATATAGAAAAATAATTAAGTATCTGGCATAAGTAAATACATTATGGCTAAGTTATGTTGGCTTGTTGTTGTGGTTTAATCCCAGACAGCAACTAAGCACCACAGCCCCTTGCTCACTTCCCCTGGTGGGATGGGGGAGAGAATCAGAAGAGTAAAAGTTAGAAAACTCATGGTTTGAGATAAAGTCAGTTTAATAACTAAAGCAAAAGCTGTGCACACAAGCAAAGCAAAACAAGGAATCCATTCACTACTTCACATCGGCAGGCAGGTGTTCAGCCATCTCCAGGAAAGCAGGGCTTCATCACGTGCAATGGTTACTTGGGAAGACAAAACGCCATAACTCCGAACATCCCCCCCCTTCCTTCTTCCCCCAGCTTTATATGCTGAGCATGACGTCCTATGGTATGGAATATCCTTTTGGCCAGTTTGGGTCAGCTGTCCTGGCTGTGTCCCCTCCTAGGTTCTTGTGTGCCCCCCACCTTCTTGTTGGCAGGCCAGTATGAGAAGCTGAAAAGGCCTTGACTGCTTAGCAACAACTAAAATATTAGTGTGTTATCAACATTATTCTCATCCTAAATCCAAAACACAGCACTATATCAGCTGCTAGTAAGAAAATTAACTCTATCCCAGCCAAAACCAGGACATCTGTGTTTTATCCAGATTTTACTTTGCTATTTATCTACCTAAACGTTGGGTTATCGGGAGAACAGAATATGTGTTGGGGTTGCTTGCAGGAATCACTGGCTGCTCCCTAAGCAATGGGGAGCTGGTACCCAAGCATGATAACACAGCCAGCAGTGCAGGGGCCTCGGCGGCCAGGGCTTGTCCCACTGCCCTTAAGCAGTGATGCTGATGAGGGTGGTCAAGGCCACTAGAGCCTACTACTGCCCTTGGGGCCCTGACAATATTTTTGCTACTTAGAATAGAGTGTGAGTAGTAGACTTGATTCCAGGACTTTTGCTATGGAAAAGCCAAGCTATGATGATAATGTAACCTTAGTATTTGGCAGGGAGGGGAAATACAAAAATAAACAAATAGCATTTGGCTTATAGAACATAGGCATAAGAACACCTATGTTTCAGAAAATGAATCTTTAAAACAGAGCATAAAATGATGCTTTTAAGAGAGAGTGTGTAGAGCTGTTTTGCCTGTCCTCAATATCTGTTGATCATCTCCTGCTGAGTCAAGGGGTCTCTCAGTACAGAAGGGTGGAAAAGTCTTTTAGCAGATTTTCATTATACAATCATTGCCTTGACATCAATAACAAAAGAGAGTTAACCCATCCCTGCTTGGTTTCTGTTGTGCAAATGCTAAAAAAAGAATTTCCACAGTAACTTAAATGTAGCCATTTCCAGGGACAAAGCTAAGAAAGGGAAGGCATCAGACTGGCTTTATGAAACAGATAAGACTCTATGGCATACAAATGTTTAGTCTCCTGTGGATCAAAATGCACTAATCAGACTAACTCGGCTAGACAGAGAAGTAAGTGGATGGAAGTTAATGGCCTGCAATGCACTGGAGACACAACAGGATGGCTGAGTGGTTTCTTTGATCCCCAGGCTCGATAAAATCTCATAATATGTCTTAAAATCTCATAATATGTCTTTTTCCCCAAACACATCAACAGAGCTCTGTATTATTTAATGCTTAACAAAATGCTACAGCAAAAGATGACATTATGAGTAAATTTAAAATTAAATTAATCAAAAGGTTAAAGCTAGGAAAAATTAGGCAAAGCTTACAGAATTTAAATTACAAATCAGTAACTTAGTCACCAACTGAAATTAATCTTTCATATGATTCACTTAATGTATTATACTTATTAGGTTGTATTTACTAACAGAGTTAACAGTATTATTATACAGTCAATTTTACACTCCCAGAGCCTATACATGTGGTAAGAGATATTTGGCATTTGGAAAATGTTTAAAAGTGTTGTAATATTCAGTATAATTATGTTTAATTGACCACAATTAGTCATGTTCATAAACCGGATATATGATGGCTTAAATTTCTAACACTGATTCCACTAGGGAGGTTTTTCGAGGACTGCCAGACCATGGAGGAGGATATAGATGTGTCTCTAACATGAGACAGTGCAGAGAGCAGCCTCTAAAAAGGCTAGAAGAGGGAATAAATCAGACTCCTGAAGAATATGATATGAAGAACATAAGATTTTTCTACATTAATTGTTTTAAATCAAAAAATCATGGCTGCGACAGAGTAAAACTTACAGACAAATATCACATCTTAAAATTTTCCAGAGGTTGGGAATTTACATGCCAAAATTAATTGTTCTCAATTACCCATCTGCTATTAAAAAGCCACACTTCGTCTGGCCTGAATTCATGTAGCATCATTTATCTGGCAGATTAAAGATCCCTTTGTTATATGGTCTGCTTTCCCAATATAGGGAGTTAACAGACCACAATGCAACTACCTAATAAGATTTCCTTTGACAAGTTGAACAAACTGAATTCCTTGAATTTGTTTCCCAGGTCAGTCCTCGTGTTCTTAGATCATTCTTTCATTCTTTTTTGAACCCTTCCTAGTTTATCATCCTTCTCCTTGGCATGTCACCAGCAGTGAGCACACCTTTCCAGGGTGGTCATTCCAGCACTAAATAAAAAAGGTTCTTTTAACCTCTCGGTTCCTTTGCAAAACTCCCCTCTCTACAGAGCCAAGGATCTCCGAGGCCTTTCTTGGCTGCAGTGCAGCAATGGGGTTTCACCACTGCAGTTCTGAAGCTTTTTTAAAAGTCACTGCTCCTCAAGATAGGGCTCCCCCTGTATGGGTGCATGGCTTGAATTTCTTTGAACATACGCTTGGACACTAATGCAGAGCAATGCCTTGTACTCAGCTACAAAGGGATCTAAACCGCTCTTTGATCTGATTGTTCTATTTCTTACCACCTCCCAGATATTTGTCTCATCAAAACATTTTATCAGCAGTGATTTTCTATTTACTTCTTCCTCATGGATGAAAATATAGATTAGCATTAGACCTAGTTATTAATAGCTTTTGATATGCTTGCCTCAGAGGCATCTGATCACTACATTTTGTTTCCTACCTTTTTTTCTCCCAGCAGCCTCTTTTTAATTAATACAATATAGTCATGGAAAACTCCTTACAGCTATTAAAAAGTCACATAGCACACACAGCACTCATAAATTAATACAGAGCAGGCCCATGTCCTCCAGGGTCTTCCTTTTTGATTGTGGGGGCACTGAATTTCCATACAAATGTTCTTCAGCAATTCACAAACATGACTCACATATTCCCTTTTCATTTTTTTTCTTTGCTTATTTGGTTGATGCTTGTTTTCTGTATTATAATATTCCTTTACAGTAGCAACTTCACATATTACTTAGTGAGGCTTCAGTCTGCCTGATATAATAAATATAATCAACTAAAATCACTGGCAAATAAGCAACCATTATGTTTTATTCTGTGATTGTCTCTCATTTTTCCCCTCAAGATAAATTCACTACTAATAGTTAGATATCACTAACTATTAAATCAACTATCATTAATAACTGGCATTATCAGCATTCACAAATGGTGAGTCTTTCAACTTACAGTACAAATATCCAAAATGTCAACAAACAATACATTCACAGCTAAAAGAAAACACTCAGCCACCATGTTGGCACAACACAGTTCTCAAACCTGTTACCAAAAAGTTAGAGTGATTCTCCTGTGTCTTTTAACACTGAAGACATTTTATTTTAGCAACTTCAGATTGGTGCGGGGCACATGCCTCTGAACAGACATGGAGACATTTTCCCAAAGCTGGGATCTGTTATGGCATTTTAGTGCCAAAGAGCAAATTGAATCCAGACTGCAATATGAATTTCTCTGAGGTGTGTGCATGCTACTGTGGGCCACATGAATCTCTATCAGCCTTTTGTGGTATTGCACTCAGAAAACTGGAGTAGCTTTACTGTGGGGTCCCAAAAGGCTGAAGCTCTCTGCTGGGCCCAGTCCAGCACACAGGTTGGTTGATGAATGGGGAGTCACATGACTGGGGAGCTGCCAGCCCCTCGATCCAGTGCAGTCCCTTCATGTGAATCACATGTGCACACAGCCTTATACAAGACAAGGAATTTCATCTAAGCAATCTAAAATGCTTTTTCTCTCTCTGACAAAGTCTTCAATCCCCATACTCTCAATATAAAAAAAAACTCATGTAGCTTAGAGAAAGATTAGCAGGGAATGCTGCTCCCAGAAGACTTCTCTGCCTGTTCTGGGAACATGATTTAAATATATAAACATCTCCAAAGCCACCTGGAAGAGACTTTCTGTGAGCTGGTTCAGAGATCTGAATTTGTTAGGCAGTATTCAATCCTCTTAGTGCTTTTACTTGAAGTTCTTCGGTCATTCATCAGAAAATACCGAATTTAATAGAAGCTTGTTATGTAAATCCAGTCCAGACTATCTTCCACATACTGCATCATGATCTTTAAATCTACTGCTGCAGAGAAAAGTACCTACAAACATCTGGTACAATTTCTAACACTGACTCTCCATATATCCTTGTCACAGCGATTGCCTATCATCTATGGGGCTTTGCTCTCAACTGTGCCAGGAATTACACTGCATGCAATCTTCATTAAGTGGGACTAAGTTTAGCCCTCAAACCCATGGTTAAATAAAGTGCTATCTTGCACAGAGTTGGACTAATAATTTCTCAAAATCCTTTTCAGTTCTATTTTCTCTGATTTTGTAATGTATCTTTGAGTTTCAGAGAGCTGGGCTTCATAAGTTATTTCCATAATTTGACTGAGATCTCATAGAAAACTTGAAGGATTTATCTACATTTCAAGATCAGATAAAGCATTATAGCTTCTAACAAGTAGTTAACATGAATTAATGATCACAGACCTTATCTGTATGCAGTGAGATTCACTGTGAGGATACCAGTCCTGCTGAATTATCTCCCTTATTACTTAGGTCACCAGACCTATGGAGAGGGTAAATGTCTTGTCAAAGCTGCCATCCCTCTTGTCAGGATGACTGGTGAAGTAACTGTGCTAACAAGAATATATCTGTGTATTCCTTCAGCATTCAGTTAAGTACATCATAATATTTGATTTAAGGATTTATATGACATGGAATTAGCAGAGCACATACTAGATGGATTAAAAATTGGTTCACTGCCAGAGCCTAAAGTAGAACTGTAAAGAGAAAGTGAAATTAACAGAGATGGTTTCTAGTGCAGATTCCCAGGCATCAGTTCTTAGTCCAGCACGGGTTAATGTTTTTATTTTGATCTACATAATGATATAAAATGTTTGCTGAGAGAGCCTGAAGATGAGACAACAGTGAGTGGCATGCTGTCCTGGTTTGAGTGACTAATTTCTTTTCTAATGCTTGGGAAAATTGTACTTTTGGAGGACTCTGGTGTCTGAATTTGTGAAAATATTTACTTTATAGCCAACTATGGTGTGTGGGTGTCAAGGTCTCAGTGTTTTCAGGCTAGCCAGGTGCAGGGAGGAGGAGGAGCGAGACCCGGGCACTTGACCCAAGCTGGCCAACAGGATTATTTCATACCATGAACGTCACATTCAATATAAATTAGAAAGTTTGCTGAGGAGGAAGGCTCTCCCTTGATGGCGGAGATCCAGAGAACTCCTTGCCCCGGTGCCGGACCCCTGAGGCCTTCCCTTCCTCCTGAAGCCGTAGCACTCGCAGTGTCTGACATTCACTGTCCCCTGCTGGGAGTGCACAGCTTCCTACTGATATAGTTGGCTGAGTATAATCCTTATATATATCTTTAGATTGGTATCGGGATCACTATTGGTTCTTTAGTGTTATTACTGTTAATTATTTAGTCTTATTCTATTAAATCTGTTTATATTTCAACCCCTGGGTTTCCTGGTTTTCTTCCCGATTCCCCCTTCCTGGGTGGGGAAGGGTCATTGGGTAATAGAATAATTGTCTAAACGACAATAAATTGTTGTGGATTTCTCAAACCATAACAAATTTGGCATCCAACATGTTATTGTAACAAAGTTGGCACTTAATGTGATATTTTGCACTTAATTTAAATAGTGTGGGGAGAACCATAGGCTTTAATTTGAGTGTTTTGAAGGGTTGAAGTTTTAAACAGATTTGACTGGATTTGTTGAACGGTCACTATGACTTTGTTGGAATGGTTTCAAAGGAATGTAGTCAGGGTCCTCTGCCGTCTCTGTATAGACTTATGTTGGGAGCTATTGGAGCTGTGGGGGAGTTCATTGCCATTTTTCACTGGTTTAGGGCAGCTTATCAATTCTAAATGTGGACTTAAAACAATTGCCTTGTTAGTTGGTGTGGCAGTATTTTGCTATGTTATCGGGTCCTTTGCAATCTTTCCGGTTTTTTTCACTTATGTAATGGCATCTCGCAAATCGCCGTGTTCGGACTCACCCCGGGATGGCAGGATTCCTCTGCTGGGCTGTTGCGGGATGGAAGTATCAGACACAGTTATGATTTAGCAGCAATTTGATTTATTTGTGATTTGAGGCAGATCAAGAGATTGAGTTCTAGCAGCGCTTAATCATTAACTGAGTTAAAAGTTTGCAAAGTGATTTAACTAAATAAATGAACAGCGGCTTGATTACAGATTCGAAGATGACAAGATTCACACTAACTTACTATAAGGTATCCCAAACCAATAGAGATATATATATGAGAGCAAAACACAGATTTCAGATTAATATATATACATATAAACAAAGCATATGAGCGCGCGCACACACACACACTTACACAAACACGCACACGCCGCAGTTTGTGACTGCTGAGATCGAAGATCTCTTAGTATTGCACGACTTATTGAGTCGGCGGGTACCCCTTTTAAATCTTACACGTGCATGGAAAATGGAAGAACATCCACATCCATAAAGCTAATGCATACAAACATATAAATGGAGAGGTGGATGAAAAGAGAGACTAGTCTGTATTTAAAATTCCCCTTTTGAGTTAGAGTAAATACTCACAATATACAGGCATTCCTCAACAGGCAATTGTTGAGGCTCGAGAGAGAGAATGTCTCGCCCTGGTCTGTTGAAGAGTGGCTCTATGAGAATGGGCACGGATCCACAGAACATTTGTACAAGCAATCTCCATGTTAGCATAAGGGCCTGATTACAGTGAGCCAGGTGCTGACAAGGAATTTATGAAGGTCATGCTGACCTGGGAATTTAGTGGTAAACAACTTTGAGAAAGTATGGACTGTGGAGATAAGGAAGAACCCTTGGCTTGAAACCGCAAGTAGGAGGAGTATGTAAATGTAACCCTTAGAGCTCAGCTAATCAAGTCTTGACAAATATGCATAATTATAATGAAACACATAAAAGAGCTGTATTATCGTA
>VFFE01008767.1:18067-30233 GCA_008921705.1 Burhinus oedicnemus
TGTCTTGAGGCTGGGGGGTGGTGGAGAGGCATGTGGAGAGCCTTGTCTCTGAGCAGGGAGCCGGGGGTGGGCTGAGAGGTCTCTGCTGCTGCCTGCTGGTCTGGAGCTATCGCGGGAGCCTGACTGTGGATGAGCTGGTGGCTCAGCGAGAGCTGGGGGCTGGAAGTGCTCTGCAGGCTAGAGTCTGACAGTTGTGCTTGTTGCAGATCCCCGGGAAGCTGCTGTTCGTCCTGGTGAAGCGCTACCTGTGTGTCACTTCTCTCATGGACAAGCTCAGCAGTGGTGTGGAGCAGGGAGGGGAGCAGCAGGACTGTGCTGTGCCCAGCGTGCTCACAGAGGAGAGGAGCCGTGTGAAGCAGGAGTTTGAGTTCAGCATGGCTATGGCAAACCTCATCTTGGAGGTGGTGCATGTGATGGGCTGGGACCACAGCCACAAGCCAGAGCTGCTGTCCCAACAGGAGCTGCGGCCTCGCACCACCCACTCCATCTTCCAGCCCAAGACCCCAGCTTGCACTGCTGCCCAAATGCCTGTGCTCATTTCAAATCAGGGTCCCCACAAAAAACAGAATCGTGCCTTCTTGACCCCGTCAGACTTTGCAGACCGCAGTGGCTATGTGGAGTACTTACAGGCAAACCTGGTGCGCGGCATGAGGGTGCGCTTGCTGGAGGACTGTGGTGATGTTAGAGCTGGGGAGGAAGGCGAGTTTCTTCAGAGCACTAATAGCATGCACACAGTGCAGGTAGGTCACTAGTGGAAGTAGTCTGGCTGGGATGGCAGAGGGGATGACTGACAGTTTCCTAATGATGTCTTCATGTACAGGAAGTTGGACAATAGGGTATCATAAGTAGGACACTGTCCACATCTGTCCTAGCAAAGAAGTCACCTTTCAGAGCTGGAATCATGGGTCCTGAGGAAAGCTAGTCTGGTTTAGTATGGGCTGTCCTGCTAAGACAGGTGGCTATATTCTGCCTTCCAGGAACAGTCTCTAGCCCTGGTTTGATCTTGGGAGTGCTTTGGGAACAGGCTAACTGGCACAAATGTGTAACACAGCAAAAGGTCCTTGAAGGTCTTAAGCCTTGGTATGTGAGTGGTGGTACTTACGGCAGACTGTTGTTCTCAATGGGCCGGACACAGCCTACAGAATTGTTTCTTTTGATCTGCGAGTATATGCTGGGGTCTGTTTCCCTTTAAAAATGCCCTTTGGCTGAGCAGATCTCAAATGAGAGTTTGGGTTAAAAAAAGCTGTTAAGGCTGCATATTTGCAGTTGAGTTGCTAAGTTTGTGCCAGAGATTAGGGAAAAGGCCTCAATATTTGACGAGGGGGAGGAATCATAGAGTAGTCTGGGTTGGAAGGGACCTTTAGAAGTTGTCTAGTCCAACCTCCCTGCAATGAGCTGAGAGCCCTGTCCAACCTGACCTTGAATGTCTCCAGGGATGGGGCATCTACCACCTCTGGGCAACCTGTTCCATTGTTTCACCACTCCCATTGTAAAGAATTTCTTCCTTGTATCTAGTCTAAATCTTCCCTCTTCTAGTTTAAAACCATTACCCCTTGTCCTATTGCAATAGACTCTACTAAAAACTCTGTCCCCATCTTTCTTATAAGCCCCCTTTAAGTATTGAAAGGCTGCTATAAGGTCTCCCCGGAGCCTTCTCCTCACCAGGCTGAACAACCCCAACTCTCTCAGCCTGTCCTCATAGGAGAGGTGTTCCAGCCCTTTCATCATTTTTGTGGCCCTCCTCTGGACCCGCTCCAACAGTCTATGTCTTTCCTGTGCTGAGGACTCCAGAGCTGGACGCAGTACTCCAGGTGGGGTCTCACCAGAGCAGAGTAGAGGGGCAGAATCACCTCCCTTGACCTGGCCATGCTTCTTTTGATGCAGCCCAGGATACAGTTGGCTTTCTGGGCTGCGGGTGCACATTGTCGGCTCATGTCCAGTTTTTCATCCACCAGTAGCCCAAGTCCTTCTCCACAGGGCTGTGCTCAATCCCTTCATCACCCAGCCTGTATTGATACCAGGGGTTGCCCCAACCCAGCTGCAGGATGTTGCACTTGACCTTATTGAACCTTATGAGGTTCACATGGGCCCACTTCTCCAGCTTGCCTAGGTCCCTCTGGATGGTATCCCGTTCCTCAGGCATGGCGACCGCACCACTCAGCTTGGTGTTATCTGCAAACTTGCTGAGAGTGCACTCGATCTCACTGTCTATGTCATTGATGAAGATATTAAACACTACTGTCCCAATATGGACCCCTAAGGGACCCTAGTTATCACCGATCTCCATCTGGACATTGAGCCATTGACCACTACTCTCTGGATGTGACCATCCAGCCAATTCCTCATCCACCAAACAGTCCATCCATCAAATCCGTATCTCTCCAATTTAGAAAGAAGGATGTTCTGGGAGACCATGGCAAAGGCCTTACAGAAGTCCACATAGATGACATCAGTAGCTCTTCCCTTGTCCACTGATGTGGTCACTCCATCATAGAAGGCCACTAGGTTAGTCAGGCAAGACTTGCCCTTGGTGAAGCCATGCTGGCAGTCTCAAATCACCTTCCTGTCCTCCATGTGCCTTAGCATATCTTCTAGGAGGATCTGTTCCATGATCTTCCCAGACACAGAGTGAGGCTGACAGGTCGGTAGTTCCCAGGGTCCTCCTTTCTACCCCTTTTAAAAATGAGTGCAGTGTTTCCCTTTTCCCAGTCACTGGAGACTTCACCTGATTGCCATGACTTTTCAAATAACATGGACAGTAGCTTGGCAACTACATCAGCCAATTCCCTCAGGACTCTGGGATGCAGCTTATTGGGTCTGTTACAGTTTGAGGAACCTGCAAAAATTTATTGTTGTTATACAATTATTCTATCACCTGATGACCCCTCCTCACCCAGGAAGGGGGATCATGAAAAAAACAAGGAAACCTGGGCATTGAAATATAAACAGATTTAATAGAATAAGACTAGATAATTAACATTAATAACACCAATAGAACCAATACTGATCCCGATACCAATATAAAATATGCAAGGATTATACTCAGCCAATTATATCAGTAGGAAGCTGTGCGCTCCCAGCAATGGACAGCAGGTGTCAGACACTGAGTGCTACGGCTTCGGGAGGAAGGGAAGGCCTAGGGGTCCGGCAGCAGGGCAACGAAGTTCTCTGGATCACTGCCATCAAGGGAGAGAGAGCACTTTGCACCAAACTTTCTAATTTGTATTGAATGTGACGTTCATGGTATGAAATAATCCCATTGGCCAGCTTGAGTCAAATGCCCAGGTCTCACTCAAGCTGACAAGCTTGAAAAACACTGAGACCTTGAAACTCGCAGACCATAGCTGGCTATAAAGTAAATATTTTCACAAATTCAGACACTAGTCTTCTAAAAGTGCAGTTCTCCCAAGCATTATAAGAGAAATTAGTCCTGTGTCCCTCCAACCAGGACAAGGTCCCATAGACTTTTGTATGTTCAGGTTCCTCAGGTGGTCTTAAACCTGTTCTCTTACAGTGGGAGGGACTTTGCTCCCCCAGACCATGCCTTGTGGTCCATCCACTTGAGAGGTGTGGGAAGAGAGGTTGTCTGTGAAGACTGAGGCAAAAAAGCTATTGAGTATCTCAGCCTTCTCCTCATCTGTTGTTACCAGTTTGCCAGTTGTGTCCATTGGGAGGGTACACTTTCTTTGACCTTCCTTTTCTGGCTGATATACCTTCTTCTTAATTTTTGTGTTCCTTGCCAAGTTCAGCTCCAGCTGTGCATTGGCCTTCCTGACCCATCCCTTTGCAACCGGGCAATGTCTCTATCCTCTTTCCAGGGTATCTGTCCCTGCTTCCACTGCCTGTGCATTTCCTTCTTGCCCTCTAGTTTGACCAGCAGGTCTCTTGCCTTCCTTTCCTGGTTTCTTACACATGGGGATCAAGAGCTCTGGAGCTCTATGGAAAGCATCCTTAAAGGTCTGCCAGCTCTGTTCTGCTGCCTTGTCCCTGAGCGTAGTTTCCGAAGGAGTCCCGTTGACTAACTCCTTGAACAGCTGGAATTTTGCTTTCCTAAAATTCAGGGTCCTGACTTTACTCTTTGCCTGTCCCATATCCCTCAGGACTGTGAACTCCACCAGTGCGTGATCACTGCAGACCAGGCTGCATCCGGTCTTAATGTCTGTGATCACTTGCATTGGTGACCAGCACGTCCAGTATCGCATCCCCTCTGGTAGGGCTGTCTATTACCTGGCTTAAGAAATTATCTTCAGTGCACTCCAGGAATCTCCTGGATTGGCTACAGCCATGCTACTTTTCCAGCAGATGTCAGGGTTATTGAAGTCCCCCAGCACTGAGAGCCTGCCGGTGCAGTCCCTTTGTCAATAGGCTCCCCTTGATGGGGCAGCCTGTAGTAAACACCGACCACAAGGTTCCCTTTGTCTTGGTCTCTAATTCTTGGCTTAAGGCATTCAGCTCTTGCCACTCCCAGAACATCCTGCTAGTGTATGGGTCAGTGCTGAAGCAGCAGGGCTTGGATTCCGGCCTGGGGGTGGGAGAGCATTTGAGTGCTGTTCCAGCCTTTTTGTGGGCACAGGGAGGTGTTTGCTCATGCTTAGACCTTTTTCTTGAGACTTTCTTCTCAGTCCTGAAGGCTGGGCATGTTAAGCGAGAGCTGAGATTTTGACTGTGCAGTGGGGAGCTGGTGGGCTTTGTACGTCACTCTAATCTATGTATGATTATTTCTGCAGGCTATCTACTGATCTTGCACTTTGGCTATGCTTTTGGGCTTCCCAAACACTGCAGCTAGAGGCACAATTTCTGTTGTCTTAAAAATCAGGCTTTAGCTGGCTGTCATCCATAGATAGAGGGCTGTCTCTGTTCATGTCCTCTGCTCAGTCCAGGATTATGTTGGCTGCAAACAGGGCTATAATTCAGTTCATTAAATCTTTACTGAATTGAGATAGTAACCAGTAAAATGAGGAAGTGTAACCACTGCACATGTGTTAGTGTGTGCAATTGTGGGTTTGTTGGGGTTTTTTTTTGTTTTCTCTCCCCCAAGTAATTTGCGAAAGTGCATACTTTGGTTTTGCAGATGATAAATAAGGACTCTGAGGCCACTTCAGTTGGTCATAGCTGTACTTCAAGTGCTACTTCAGCCTATGCTGAAAGCCTTCCCTACTTCAAGCTTTCTGCAGATACAGATGGCCTGCGAATAGACCTAAGTGCCATGCTAGTGCAAAGCTCTGTGTTGCTGATATTCAAAAATCAGTAGCTGAAAAGCCTCACTCTGGTATCTGTAGAAATGCATGGCTTTCTCATGCTCTTTCCAAATCTCTCTTGCTGTAACTTAAACTTTGTTACCACCCTTTCTAGAGAGGAGGTAAAGAATTGGGTGTTACCTTCTGCATGCTTGAAGACCATCTCCTTTAAATCTACTTTCAGCTTTTGTTAAGCATGAGATCTCTAGCTTTCTTGCACTAC
The DNA here is from genome assembly GCA_008921705.1 of Burhinus oedicnemus. NCBI lineage: Eukaryota > Metazoa > Chordata > Aves > Charadriiformes > Burhinidae > Burhinus > Burhinus oedicnemus. Next base: position 23,528 of record VFFE01008767.1, read on the forward strand.
AACCCATTTTATTTTGTGTAAAGCCATAGTTTTCATTTATAGCCAATTTAGCCAATTAAGAACACAACACTGACTTACTTCTTTTCTCCTATTGTCTCTCTTTGCTTTCTTGTGCACAGGGAAATTGTGTCATCTTTTGGTTTTTTTCCTCAGCCAGTTGCAGACTGCTTCTTCCTTCTGATACTCTTCTGTTTATTCAGTGGGAACTGGTTTTAGGATTAATTTTTCCAGTCAGCTTTCAGTAACTTTAACTTAACTCTGGTCCAGGCTCCTAAACAGCCTTGTAGTTTTGGAGCACTTCTTGCAGATGTAATTTAAACTAGCAGCTTAAAATGCTCCAAAACGTGCATACTCAAGAAGGACGCTTCCAGCCTTACCTGCTTGTTTCGTGGTGGATATTACCAGTATGGCTGGTATTGGGAGAGCACAGCTGTTAAGGCCGCATGTGCTGTGCAAATATGGCTTGCCCATCTTATGTGCACTTTCTTCTCATCCCATTCTTTCCCCTTCACACTCCGAAGTTCTTGGGTTCTGTTGAGCAGATTTCTTTACTTAATCATTTTCTTTTCTCATTTAACAATTTGCCATTTGACGCCCTGTGCTTTACTGAAGGTGGCAATTGAAATTGATCTTTTTTTTTTTTTTAATTTAGAAAGTCAGTTACTTCAGCCAAGAAAGCTAATGCATCAGTCTGTCAGAACTGAAACGTGAAGCAGGTTTACCTGTTAATTCAAATTTATTGTTTATCTTGAACACCTGTAGTTGTTCTTTCCACTAAAATATGCTATAAAGTTTTGCATACTACTGAAGTCAAAGTCGTGAAGCTGTAGTGATTATTTATTTTATCAGGTTTTTTTTCTCAAATTAGAAGCACTGGCTTTAGTGTTTGTCAGTTACGTGGAAACATCACTGAATAACCTAAATCCTTCCCACTTTCCAGCTGTGCTTCTGGCAGATTACTTGACGTGTCTCTTGTCTCTGTCCTCCAAACTGAATTTTGCTTCTCTCTCAGTTGTGGCAACTTCCGGATTTGTATCCCTCTACCCATTATCAGTTTGCTTTGCTTTCTTTTGTGTTTACTCAATATTCAAGTAAAATACTCTTCTAGTTTTGAACCATGCACAGGTGATTTTTCATTGCAGGCCCCCTCAATTGAATCACTGCTTTGCATCTTATTTTTAAGTGGTTGACAAACCTTTTGTCTTTTATAACGCAGTCCGTAAAGATAAATTGCAAAGGAAATATGTTTTCTACTGATTCTCTCTTTGTCCTTATGCTCCTTGATTTCTAAGATCTGTGTTTTTCTAAAATTCTGTTTTCTATTTCTTAAAATCTTGTACTTGCTTTTACTCTTAATGTAACTGGGCACTTGGAAAGAGCCCTTTCACATTTTTCTCCTGTTGACTGTGATATAAATTTCAGAGGATTTTTTTATTCACTGTTGAGTTGAAGTGTATTGTTAACTTCCATTCCCTTTGTCCAGTTGGTCCCTTGGGTTCCTTCTGTCTATTTTTCTATTTAATTAGGTTGAATGAACTTGCAATTGCTGCATCCAGGCTTGTTTTCAGTAACAGTCTTCTGTACTGGCAAAACCAGATCTAAAAGGTAATAAATATTCAGTGAAAAAGTTTGTTGGCTGTTACATTTGGAAGTACCTAATTTCTGCCACTATTAGAGTTCCGTGCCCTCCAATCTGTCTAGGAAGTTGGGAATGTACATACAGTCTTTGGGAGTGTTAATTTGTGCCCTGCTCTTTATGTTCATATCCATGTATGTGTCTGTAGCAGTCCACCAGAGTTATGTGAGAAACTTGTGAGTCAAACCATTCAATGAGATTTTTTTCCACAGGAAGATACCAGGAATCTGACATCTCAAAATCGTCCTTGTAATGACATCTCTTGATCTTCATTGCTTTTCTGGGCCTTTGCCATCAGTCTCTCTTTGAAGGGAGACTTGATTTTTATTTCTGTTCGTCTTTCTTATCTTGTGTATCATACTTGCTTTATATTGACAGTTTATCTGCTGATGACTAGCGAGTTCAAGTTACAAGAACGGCTTCTCCCTGTTCTTTGTTAAAATTTTGATCCTTTACTTTTTGATTAGTTCTGCTTTTGCAGCTCGTTCTGCCTGGGGCTTGCTGCCAGTCCTCTGTGTGCGAAAATGCAAATTCATGTGCATTTTTCGTTTGGGCCAGTCCGTCATGTGTGTGTCCTACCTCTTCTCATCTTTCCTTTGTTGCTCTGTTTTCTGTTGCTTTCTTTCCTCTCCAAAGAAGAAGTTTCACTGTTGTGCCTGGTCCTTCAGTCATACCTTTCCATGACTCCTTTGAGATGATATTTGCTACATAACTAGTTCGCGTCAGGGATTCATTGAAGACTAATTGGTGTTGTGTGTAGAGTTTAACTCAATTTACTTCCATGTGGTGCTTTCTTAAAGACTCTCAGTGTCTTATCTGTTTAGCTCTCCAGCACAATGGAGTCCTAGTAGTACTGGTGTAACTCCGAAAGAGCTCAGTGAATTGGGCAACCGATATGTTTTTCTCCTGTTTTGGTTTTTTTTTTAAAGTCATTGACATATGGTACTTGCTATTGCTGAGTCCTCCTTCTGCTCAGAAGGTTAAATATAAAACTATGGTATGGGAAGCCTGAAAAAAAATTCCTTTGATTTTCAGAGGCAACTTGGACAAAGCACAGGAAAAATTGCCTCCTTTGAGACACGCTTGTCAGGAGCCCAAAACCTGTCTGAGAGGGTTTGTGAATGACCAAGGTGTAGAAGTATAACCAACGGAAGGTAAACTCAGAGTAGGAAAAATAGTTTTCTTTATATTTGCATTCACCAAGTGGTTTGTGCCTCAAGACCCTCCATTTACAGTTCATCTGCCTCGAGGTAGTGTTGGTTCAAGTTCTTCCTTCATATGCTTTTCCCAAGGCATCTGCTACTGGGCACTTTTGTAGCAGGAATGCTTAACTAGATGCACTCCTTTCACTGCTGCTGTGCTAGATGACATCTGTAGTGGTTGCAGGCAAAGTTGATGTTTTTTTAAATAAAGATCCAGGTCTAACCAGGGGAACAAGTTAATAAAGATGGTATGCTTAAAAATGACGCAATGTGTGTATTGAAATCTGTGTATGAATTAGGTGGTCTTCTACTTGAACAGTGCTTGCTATCTCCGTGCGTTTGGAAAATGGAGGGCAAGTGTAGCATGAGGATTGAATGAGTGAGCAAATCTGATCATCTAGATCTGTTTCACCCACAGGTTTTATGGCAGTCAACAGGTCGGACCTACTGGATGCGTTGGCACATGTTGGAGATTATTGGCTTTGGAGACCAGTGGGAAGATCCTGCTGCTCAGGAAAAAGAATATAGTCTGATAGAGAGCGTTAATCTAGACACAGGTGAGATTGTGCTGCATGTGTGTGGCTACATCGTCTCTTTCTGATTCTGCTGTGGCATATTTTTGAGTGGTGAATTTTATGTGGCTAGGCATATAGCAACTAGCAGGTTGGATTTAGGACACAGTATGAGCTTTTAGTTTGTGTGACCACCTAGAGCTGGTCAAGTAGTTACATGGCTTGTGGTTGCATGGAGTATTTTTGAATCCTAGACTTCTGTCATGATATAATAACAGTCATGATATGATCAAAGCATAAAATTTGATTTAAACTGCAACTGTCAAAAAACGTGGGTTTGAATTAACAGAACAAACTGGCAAAATAAGAATGTAGAATCTCTCTGAGATGAAGCTGCTTGAGGGACCCTCAGATCCCCTTAAGTACGTGACGTGGATTTTTAAAAGCATTAACATGCCAACAATTTGTTTAACTTCATACTGCTCAGTTTTGGGCGAAGTGAGCATTAAATGCACCGTTTTCATAAGACATCTGCAGAATCTCCTAGAATGCTTTGACATGACCCTTGTACTGGAAGAAGATAAAAGGGAAAATCCAGACTTCAGATACTCTTTTCTTGTTCAGTGTCTGATGTGACTCTGGCCAGGGAAATCTGTTAAAGTAGCTCTTTTTTCATGAATGTGATCATGTAGGACATCTCTTGAGTAGAGCGATTTGGATTTAACTGCTCCAAGAGACAGAATATACATAAGATCAGCAGCCAGCTTTCCACTTTAAAAATACTCTTATTGCCAGTTGAAAAGATGGCTTCTTTAATGGCTTCTACCTCATGTAGCTAAAGACTTAACTGCACATCTGTTTGAAGTGGCTAAGTTAAAACAAACTTAGTTTGACTTTGCCTTTTTTTTCGGTCTCTGCTTTTGGTAGAAGCATGGGCTCTGTTTGACTTCTGTGTAAAGCTCTTTCCAGGCATCATATCCCACATAAAAATTGAAAAAGTAGATGCTTTCTGCTTTGGATCTTGACAGTTGAATAAATTAACTCACGTTGACTGACTGTTGGTAATCAGACATGTATGTAGTTGCTCTTGAGCCTCTTGGAATGAGTTTGGCCCTTTTCTGTTGACTCTTGAGGTGGTAAATATCTCCCATCTTGCATTTGCAGAGAAAGCTCAAGTTGTTGCTCAGCAGATACCAGCAAGTGTTGATTCACCTCTTATTTCTAAATTACCTCAGGAATATCTAACCTATATAACAGATTTTTTTCTCCCTCTCTTCATTTTGGATGCATTAGCTAAAAGGAGCGTGATAACTGTGCAGTCTTGTTTTGCTTTTGCCTAGAAGTATTTGCCCTGTTAGCCATCAGGAGGCGTTTGGAAAAGAGAGAAGCTCATGGCAGAATTAACTTCCTATCTATTGACTCCTTTAGCATCTTGGGCCAGCTCTATTTCCCCTTCTGCAGCTGCACGCTGGCACTGTGGATTCTGCTGGTGCTGGGTGTCCGAGTGCGTTGCCCTGTCTGGTCCAGGCACGGTGGGAACAGGTTGTGGGAGCAGTGAGCCAGAGGTGCCCGTTTTGAGCGTGTGCTTTTTCTGTTCTACAGCCCCAAGAGGTTCAAGTGAAGATGGCAGTCCCCATCTCTACAGCATGTTCCCCCTGTCTCGCTGCCCTCCTGTCACCTGCCTTTCCCCCAGCAGGCTGTGGGACACTGGGGACCTCTTCTGCCCAGACGGTCCACACGAGCTCTTTCCCTGGGGAATGTGGGGTGTGCAATAGAGGATGGGGGAATTGGCAGAGCTGACAGTGCTCTTCCTTGCTCTGCTCTCCTGCAGTTGCACAGCCGTTTTTCTGCAAGCCCTTTGGGGGGCTGTACTCCCTGCCTTACCTGGGGGAGCAGCCGACCAAGGCTGCAGAGGCCCTGAGCCGTGCCGAGTGGTGGGAGCTGCTCTTCTTTGTGAAGAAGCTGGAAGCGCAGGAGCAGAAAGAGATCACCTGCCTCATCCAGCAGGACCAGGGAGAGCAGGTGTGGGCCAGAGCCTGCAGTGGGGAAACAGGAGGGAGAGAGGGAGAGAGAGTGTTAGGGAAGGGAGCGGGCCCAGAGGAGGAGATGGCAAGTGTGAGCTGTGCGGGGACAGCCTGAACGGGGCAGAAATGGGACTGAAGTGGGCGGGTGAGTGGGGGATGGCGAAAGCGTGGGGAGCTGGGCACAGCAAAGGGGTGAAGAGAGATGAGAGGAAACGCAGTCTCCCATGACCCTGGAAGAGTGACTATGTCCAGCGAGGTTTGGGTAGGCGAGGCAAGCCCATGGGGTGATTCTGCCAGTTGCGGTTGGGTGGTGAGTGCAGGTGGGAGGTTGGGGCTGGTGGTAGTTGGGTTGGGGACAGCCTGGGGAGTGTGGCACTGGGGAGTGGCCCTGGGGGCCTCTGGGTGGTGCAGCCTTTCCGTCCATTCTGGCAGTGACTGTCACAAAGGGTGTGGGGTCTGTGGCGGGTCCATGAGGGTTAACTTGCCCCCATCTGTCCAGGTGTTGGAGATGGATGAAGAAGCCCTGATCCAGCTGTCGGTACCTGTGGAGCTGGCCCAGAAGGTGCTGCGGGTCTTGGAGAAGCGGTGCCAGGGCAGCACTCAGCGTGACCTGCACGGCTCCCACATCTACGCCAAATACTTCCTCGGTCGGGGGGCCGAGCAGGATGGCAGGGGAAGCACCGCAGCATCCTCAGAGGGTGCTGACTGCAGGAGCACTGACCCCGAAGCCACAATGGCCAAGGCAGCGAGGGAAGACCTTTCCGCAGCCACAGTGCCACCCCAAGCCCCTGCTGTGGCATCAAAGTCGGATTCGCAGCTGTTCAGCGAGCTCCTTGAGAGGGAAGGGCTGTTCTTGCCAGAGTTGACGGAGGAGCAGATCAAAGGTAATTGCCTTCTGTGCACGGGGGCACATGGACGGTGCTGGAGGCGGCTCTGTTGCCTTGATGGAGGAAGGCTCTTGGCAGGGCATGGGAGGCCAGATGCCCAGAGGTTGCCTGGGGAGGGGGGGGCCTATGGGTGCTGGGTTTGTGGGTGCATGGCACCCCGGGAGTTGCTGGGGATGTTACTGCTGCAGTGACGCCTGCCTTCCTCCCGCCAGTTTTGGGCAGCTCCGAGGGGGCTTGCGAGAAGGGCTCGCTGGCCAAGATTGCAGCCATGGTGGACGTGATCCAGAGCAGAAGCTCCGAGGTGGGGCTGCGCTTAGCTGGGCTCAAGCACATTGTGAAGATCCTGGAGGAGGAGCCTGAGCCTGAGCAGCAAGTCGGCAAAGCCCAAGGCAGACTGGGGACCAGGAGTGTTGGGTGAGCCATGGGGTACGTACCCCTCCTGCTG